>JALPBY010000120.1:0-45359 GCA_026538315.1 Cryptococcus sp. GC_Crypt_6
CTAACGGATGCGCTGACGCGGTGTGTCATAAATGAGGGTGTATGATATGGCGGTGGTGGACGTTACTTTATCAATGCGCGGCGCTTCTTTGATCTTCTATGAGATTACCACGCGATCTTTGCAATCGGCCCCTTTGGCCAAATCCTCACCGCAAGCTTCCGCAACTCATCTATCATTATGATCCCGAGACCCAGAGGAATGGGGAGCAGCCAGAACTTGATGGGGACGCTGGCAGTTCCAAATAGGCTTTGAATACCCTTGACCTCGGTGACAAAGATTGCAATGATCAGCGAGATGATTGGTCCAAATATGAGCTTGAAGTTTTGCTGAGGACCATTTTGGAGGATGGACTGTCTCTTGTTTCTTACCGAATTGAGGTTAAAGAACTGGAGAATGACAAGGGTGACAAAGTATACGCACTGTCCGGTGTTGAGGAAGTTTGTAAGCTCGGTCTGTGTATGACCGTAGTAGCCGGAAGAATACTTCTCAAATGCGAAAAACATCTTTGAGATTGGGATACCGGCCGTAGACCAGATATAATAAAAGAACATCGCGTGCGCACAGATGGTCTCCATAGTGCCAAGGAAGAGATAGCTTTGTCCGTAGATACGGGTGTTGATAAGATGCGAGTTCTTGGGATCGCGTGGGGGTAGTGATAGAAGGTCGAACTCCTCTTTCTCGAAGATCAGAGTAACACAGCAGAACAGGTCGGTGAAACAGCAAATGATAATCATCAAGAAGCTGCTGAGAGGGAGCGGGCAGCCGAAGAACACATTGAGGACTACTGGCCAGTCCTCGGACCACGATCCGGCAGGCAACAGGTACGAGATGACTTTTTGAAGGTTTTGGAAGACGAGCCGGCCGAGCCGTATAGCATCGATTATGCTGCCAAACTCACCCATCAAGACGAGGTCTGCCGCTTCCATAGCTACTTCTGAGCCCGAGACCATTGCGATACCTACGTTGGCCGCTTTTAAAGCCGGTGCGTCATTGACACCGTCACCTGTGACGGCAACGACGCAGTCGCGATCCCGTAGCTCGGTGACGATCTTCAATTTTTGCTCCGGAGTCGTGCGCGCGAAGACGACTTCTTCGTACTTGCAGATGACGTCCCACTGCTCTTGAGTTGCCGCAGGTATCTCTTTACCCTCGACCAACAAACTGCCGTCTATGAAAGCGAGCCTGTCATCAGAGATGGTCTGCGATTCCGCAAACCGACCCTTGCTGTCGAAATCGGCCAGGCGGTCTGGATCGGCATGGCGCGAGAATATCCCAATCTCCTGTGCGATGGCGCAGGCGGTGAGACTAAAGTCGCCAGTGACCATGAAGAAACGAGAGCCGCACCGACGGACTTCCCCAACGGTGTGAGGGATATCAGCTCGAGGGGGATCGCGAATGCCGACCAAACCGACAACTGTGAGCTGCTTTGCCCCTTCTCCCAACAGCTCCTGCTCGAAGTCTGCCGAAAAAGGTTCATTGATTGAGGTATAGCTTCTTTGAGCAAGCATGATGACCCTCTCGCCGCGTCGTGACCACTCTTCTTGTCGATTGATCAAAGACCGTCTGGCGATGTCATCAAAGGGCTGGATTCCGCTCGCGGAGAGATACGTCTCGCAACTGCTCATTAGGATATCTGGAGCACCTTTGACAAGAATCTCGGTGTTTTCGGTCTCCGTCGTCGATCGAGTGTAGGTTAGAGCGAACTTGTTTTTGGAGTTGAAGGGCAGATCGAAAACCCTGACGAAGCTCTTGGATACTTTCTCCAAGCCGCCTGGAAGAGCAGCAGCGAAACGCAAAAGGGCCCCATCCGTCGCGTTGCCTATGATCTTCGGCTGTGTCTCTCCCTCGGTTGCTGGATCAAATGCGGCATCGTTGCATATCACCATGCCCTTTCTCAGCTCTCGGAAAGACACGGAGTCAAGCGTATCCTTTTGGTCCAAGCTGAATGACAGATCGGGGGTTGCCAGCGACACGACCGACATTTTGTTTTCGGTCAACGTTCCTGTTTTGTCGGAGCAGATGACGTTGACGCATCCTAGAGTTTCAACGGTAGAAAGTGATTTGGGAAGTACGTTTGCATCCTTCATTCTGCGCGCGATAAGCGACAGTGTGAGGGCGACAGCAATTGGCATGCCCTCGGGAATGAAGGCGACGACGAGAGACATGAGATTGGTGAGAATTCCGACGGTATTGATGAAGTCAAAGTGATCCACTCTGAGCCAGGCAATCCAGGTGATGAGCATAATGATTACAAGCGTGACCGTTAAGGCGATGATTATTTTGACGAAGCGACTGATCTCTTTCTGAAGATTTGTCCTCTCCTCGATAGCAGTGCTCGTAAAAAGGTTGATACGGCCCATCACTGTACGAGAGCCCGTAAGAACGACAACGCCAGTGGCAGAACCGTTACAAACGTGGGTACCAAGTAACGCAATGTTACGAGCTTCGAGAAAGTTGTTCTCATTGCTATCGACTGTTCCCGTAACTTCTTCCGCTTCACCTGTTTAATGTGTTCATGTCAGCTGGAGAGTTACCTCTGATTCTGGCGAGTGTGTACCCACCAGTCAAAATTGCTCTGTCGAATCGAAGATCGTTCGACGCCTTGATGATCCTCATATCCGCTGGAACTTTCTGACCATTGCTCAATTGTACAATGTCTCCGACAACCAAGTCACTAGCAGGAATGCTCCTGGGCTGTCCGTCTCGTAGGACCACCGCGTTCTCTGGTAAAAGATTTAATATAGAGTTCATTACTCGCTGAGCTGACCAGTCTTGAAGTCCGCTGAAAATCGCTTGCAGGAAAATCACGATGAGCACCACGATAGCCAAAGCGAGATTGTAGGCTTCGGGAGGATCGCCTAGAGGCCGCCAAGAGATGAAGAAGATGATGACGCCGATCCACAGGATGGAGCAGAAGTCGCCGAAAACGTAACGGAGGAGCTTCTTCCAGTATTGGTTCTTCCTCTGATTGAGCTTGTTTGGTCCGTTTCGCTCGAGTCGTTTGGCAGCCGCTGGAGAATCGAGACCGATATCAGGCGCTACGTTGAGGCGCTGGTAGACCTCGTGGGGCGTGATCGAATGGAATTCGAGCTTCCCGAAGAAGTCGGCATCGTCAGTCGGGGCGCTGGCTGATGCTTTATTACGGCCAAAAATCGATCGCTTGCCAGCCTGTGAGCGGATCTTTCTGTCGTGTTCGAATCGCTGCGAGTCGTATACCTGGATAGAGAGCGTTCGATACTCGATGGGAATGCGCACTGCAGTCTGTGTGCGCGTTATCGGCAACTGTATTCCCACTACGCGCCCCGGGATGGTCTGCACCCTCTCGAGAGTGTTCACCCCTTGACTTGCTCTTCGGCTGACGCGTTTCTCAAGTTGTAACTTCTCGTCACCATCCTCAGAGTCTGCGATTGATACGGAGGGATACGATGCCATGGTGGTGTTCTGGTAGAAAGGCGACAGTCAGGAAGTTGAGCTGCGATAGTATCAGTGACTTCAACGACTCCACGCTATAAGTATGTTGCTCCATAGAGGCAGTCAAGGTGCTCAGTCAGCCAAGGCCACCATGCGGTCAAGGATTATTCGCGCACCAGGCACTATGAGGCAATTTTTGGCCTATCCAACATTTCGCTCATTCTCGGACCAAAGCTTGAATGTATACTAGGACGAGGTATGACTCCACGTGCTCTGTTGGAATGAACATGCCCAGTTAGTGTGTATCACCGCTTGCTGTTCATCAACCGTTCGATTCTCCTCGTAGGTCAGTGTCAGACCAATTTGAGGCGTTCCAAATTCCCTCAACAATCGAACGTCCAAAAAAAGCTCAGATAAGAAGCAGGCTGTATTGTCAGACGGCTGAAAATCACGCAGCTATGATTTGATTGCGGGGTTTCCTATTTTTCATCGCTGGTTTGAGCATTTCACTCACTCTGAGCGATGAGAGATTTAAATGATTCCGTCCCTTTTCTATCACCCACGCTATTGAGCTAAAATGATTTAGTTTTCGGTGCGATGCTATCTATCGCCCTGCACCTCACACGTTCAGGCAAATGCTGCTTGCAATAACACCGCAGAAGGACCAATGCTCATCTTATTGGTCGATGCGACTCGGACGCGGCGGCTGATTGATGATGTACTTACAGAGCTGTGCGGGATGTCCCCGCTTGTCTATCCTAGCGTCCGGTCTGTCATTGACCATATGGGCTCATCAGGTATGACGTGCCGTTAGGCATCGTAATGCGACCTGACTGATAAATCTTTCCGCTCGCATTATATCACCAGAGAGTGGACAAAGGCGGTATGTGTCTACCGGAGTCATGCTTGGCGAGACCCTTCAGTGAAGATCCATCTTTGCAACCTGAGTGTTTGCCCTCTTCGTTCATTCTATGAATGGCTCCGAGGAGTCTCTCCACCTCGCTGATCGTAGGTGTGTCGAGCTCGGGTGGTCCGCTCTCAGGGTGTACAGTGATTGAAGCTTATACAACTCATGAGGGCCTCGTGAAATGTCACAATCGATGAGTTGCATTGTAAGCGCGTCACTGATGCGTCGACCGGCCGGCGTGGGCTTATAGTGGGATGTGGTACGAAAGCTAGCCCGATGGACATGACGCATGAATAACACTTCGTCGCCGATGAGTGTCAGCAGCATCGCTGCCTGCATTCAGATAGCATTATCCCGAATCTGACATTACAACTCGTCATGCTGCTGACGATATTCAGCAAGGTAGTCTCTGACGCCTACGGGGATTTATTCATCACTTGCACCTCCCCATAGTGCTGGCAGATCCTTTGGTCGATTACACGTCGCAGCGGATGCAGGCTGTCAAGCGAGGCTCCGACGGACCTGGTATACGTCATGCAGGACTCCGAGGATATTATCGCCCATCACGTCCGCTAGCTCGTCGTCTAACCATCCTCGCATGACGAGCTCGGCAACCTAGCGTATCTCAACGTCAATTAATTGTCCGCCATCCGCAGGAGTAAAAGTTGGGATACCTTGCCGCGTCCTCCAAGCCTTGAACGGTACTGTTCAGCGGTCGAAATCGGACGATATTCCAACATGATTTTTGCCGCATATTCTGGCAACGTAATCAATATGATCCGCAATCCGTTCGACCGTCGCGTTAAGTGAGTCAATGAAAGGTGGATACAAGACAGACATACTGGGCTGGTGGTCAGCGCCAGATTAACACGGTGATGAGTCTGGAGCTCCCATGATACCTGGATCCTGGTTCGGACCACCTCCGATCAAGGCCAGCACTCGTCGGGGACGTTACGCGGATCACTGTAGACCGCGTCTGCGCCGGAATGCGAGGAGGGAACAGGCGCGCGGGATAGCGCGATGGCGTCTCTCTTTGTCTGAGGGGATGTGTGCGAAAGGTCCACCATCAATGTGTCACGCAAGGTCAATTTGTCGGTCAAAGCGAGTGCTATCGTATGCAGAGAAAAGTACGAACCACCAAGGCGGTTCATCTCGAGCACTGCTGCTCTACCAAAATCGGTTAGACCATTATTGGGATGTATAGGCGAGATGGGCGCTCCACTCCCGGCAGACGAAGCGAAAGCTATTCCGAGTACGAGTATTCAGTCTTCATTCAGACCGCAACTCGTTTGATCATTGTGTGATGCTTGCTTGAATGATACAAGCTTGTAGTACTGGACCAACGATGGGATCATGCATACGCCAGTCAGATGGGCAACATTGTCATGCTCGGTTTCCGGTGGCCGTGAGACGACCAGTGATGAAAGAATTGCGCGACCTCATCGGGCGTGCATGCCTTGAGCTTAGTGTTGCGAACGCTTCCATGTTAATGCCGCACATCTGAGAAAACTGTCCGCCGGGTGGCCATTGGCAGGGAGTATGCTGGTCTGGACATCTCCAATGAGCTCCCCCGATCGTTATGCAGATACGGTCAAGCACTTCTGATTTACATCTATTTATCCCAAGTTGTTCTCGCCGCGCTGAAGCATAAACCTTTGTGAGCAGACCTTTTCCCGGCTATGCGGCAGTCCGCTGTTTTTCGTGTGATGAGCACCCAATCGCAGTAGAGGACGGCAATCTTTAGTTGGATCAGCTTGATCTTCTGCATTACATCTATTATAGCAATGACATGTACGAAACGCTTCAAACCTCAATGATAAACGCTAATATATCACAGATCTATCGATCCTTCTCAGACTGTGCCTCTCCAACTCCCTGCAATTCTGCAACGACCGTCAATACTTCCTCTCCACGTCCTCAGTCGCGTATACGTCGTGCCCCTGCTGTTGGAGTACAGCCGGCTGCTGCAGACCAGCTTGTCGCTCATAGGACGCAAAGTCGGACATGGGGATATCAAGGTGCTTAAAGTAGGTCGGGAAGATCAAAGCGCAAATAAAGCTGGCAACGGCGAGGGCGACCCATGGCCAGATGAGCCAAGGGTCTTGAACGACGTCGGCAAGAGCAAGTGAAATGGCGGCGGCAACTGCCGAGTTGACCAAAGCCATGGCGTAGACCAATCCCTTCATTCGAGCGGGAGCCCGGGTGTAGGCCAGTTCGTACGAGGTGACATTGACGAATAGCTCTCCAATTGCCGGGAAGAAGTAGATCGGAAGCTGCCAAGCCAGCGAGACAGGTGACACATCCTCACAGGTTGTTGCCTGATAGCCACAGGGCGAGGTCTTGTAGATTCTCCACTGCACCACTGCCGCCATGATACAACCGATGCAGCCGAGCATGAAGCCTATGCTCATCCGCATCATCGGTTTCAAGGGATGACCGATGCGAGACATGAACGGGTAGAGTCCGTACGTAAGGATCGGGGTGAAAACGATAATGGCAAGGGGATTGAAATTCCCCAGCAGATCGTTGGGGATACCGGCGAGAGTCATCGCGACCGACATGTCGTTCATCGAATTTCCAATACCGCCATTTCCAGTATCGGCGAGCGTGAAAATGGGGATGAGGGCAAACACTTGGCATGCGACGATGGTCTGCTTGAGCTCATCAACAAACTGGTCGTCCCACTTGATCACGTCGAGATCGAGAGTTCCTTGCTCTTGCTGCAAATACGACGGTTTCGCTCGGTTCCAGAAGTCATCGCCGCCTCGCCACATTCTGCGCCAGCCACCGTTAGCCAGAAGCACCTTGAAGACCCGGGTAGCTTCGACAAGAACCGAGCCCTGAGGTGGGGCGATGTACAGTCGTTTGTAGCAGATGACCAGGACGATGGGCATGAGCATGTAGAGGATTCCAGGAAGAAGGTAAGCGAGCCAGAAGCCGACGAAACGCTCTGCATATTCGGTCGCAACAGCGAAGAAGCCTCCAACGTTGATACATCCGTAGAAGATTAGCAACCATCGCTCGACGGTGACACTGGGGTCGACAATGACCCTCTCGCCCTTCTTGGTGACAGCTATTGTCGGTACCTTCACGGGGCTTTGGTCACAAAGCAGTGGTCCTAGAGAGGGCTTGATGAATCCAGCCGCGAATGCGAGGATCAAGATTGAAATGATGAAGGTACCAAGTGACGCGTTCGGTTTGGCGATGACTGCTGGGATAGCAGGGATGACCAAAAGGCAATGAGCAACGGCGCCAATAGCGGTACCGACGCAAATAGTCTTAAATCGACCCCATTTCGTATCGGCCACAATACCTCCAAGAATTGGGATTGTATAAGCCAGGAAGGTGAACATGTTGGTCAACGCAGACGCATCAACCGATCCCAGACCCAAAGCTCCGGCACTCTCGTTGGTTCCAGCGTCACCCTTGGCGACTGCTCCAGCACCGTTGCCTCCATCCGGAAGAGGATTGTTGATGAAATTGTTGAAAGGTCCCGTTGAGCCATAGTAGGATGCACGCTCTGCAAACTCGATGAAACACATGAAAATAGCGACCCATCTGAATAACAAGAGTGTTCGTCAGCGTCGACCCTTGCCGACACAGATCAGTGGCGAGAATATGCGACTCACGGCATAGAAGCGGGAACGCGTCTCAAAGTGGCCAATTCTTCTTCGGTTGGGTACTCGGCATTGTCGTCATGCTGAGCGAAGACAGGTACGGCAGGCGTGATAGTCGCGGGGACCAGGGTGTCGCTCTTCTGCTCTTTGCCTTCGAGCTCATGCGTAGGTAGTGCAGTTGCGGGTACCGGCGCACTAGCCGCGTCCATAACAATGGAAGCTAAAGCCGGCATATTGTCAGTACAATCTGAAGAGAGTTCTTGCTGCATATCAACCCACTCATAGTGTACAGCTGTGCAAAGACGGTGTGGTGACTTTACAATGTTGATGAAGATTGAAGAACAAGAACATCAGCGTGCATTCTCATTGTTGATATATTCGATTACAAGACTCAAATCGGCATGCGTGCATCTTCTCTTATCTTTCATGAACCATGCGGACTCCTATTGCGTGCAAATGCGTACGACAACCAATGGAGTGGTGCAAACACTAGGCGAGCCTGTAAATGCACCTCGTGCTCTCACCGATAGCATTCGATAGTAAAGGCCCAAAATAGAAGATGACGACACCAGACTTAGATCCGACAGCCCCGCAAAGCTCGGGCAAAAACGAAAATGCGTTATTTTTAGCTCTGTATGGCTTCAGATGCCGGGCTATGGAAGAAAGTGCCAATACGCCCCACTTCTATTACGAAACTATATGGGAAGGGAGCATAAGGCTTCAACGCTTAGCATCCTGAAGTTCTGGTAATGTGACCTTAATTGCGCTAGACCGATTTGTCCCGGCCGTGCTGTGATTGGTTTGTCCAATGAACGTCAGTTCTGTATATGAAGGCTCCTACGTATGCTGAGCCGATTGACCTGTGGGAGCCACGTATTCTTACTCGTTGATTTAAGCGAAGACTTCGGGAGCTCCACACCAAAGCCGAAGACCACACGACCGAAGCGGCTGATGGTTTATCTGTCAGCGTGATGCAAAGAATGGTACGCATGGTCTATTCCGCGGCATGACTGCGATAGATCCAGATGCTTGAAGTCCATTGAGCATTTTCTTTGTGCCCTTAATCTGAAACAACCGTTGTATGAGCTGTTCATGGAGGATTAAGCGCGGATCGTTTTGGCTCAGCATGCATGCATTATTAGGCCTATCTTATACGATCTGGTCGATACGGACAACCCTACTCTTCTACTTCCATAGCCAGTGGAATGAGCCTCAAAATAGAATATAGAAAGGTCCCCAACTTAGAGCAGAAGTAATCCACCAACGACGGCTCCCACAACGGATATCGCGCCACCGCCGATAAAGCTTAAAGAGTACGCGTTGGACGTGCTGCTGGTCGACGAGGAGGCGGACGTGGTAGCAGCAGCCGAAGTGGAGGATGCCGCATTCGAGGTAGCAGTGGAGGCTGCGCTTGACGAGTCGGAAGACCACGTATAGTTGGACGAATGGGTGGAGGAGTAATTGGCAGTTCCACCATTAGCCTCACAGATCTCGGCTGCGACGTCGAACCAGGTCGACACGTCAGACGAGCATGAGTCCCTGTGGAACCATCGTCAGGTCGTGAGGAACATGAAGCGCCGTTCATACTCACTGATACAAGCAGACCTTGACGGCTTGCACAAAGGTATTATCGCAAGCGCACTCGGTGCTGTTGGACGGTCTGATCAGCCTATTCGGTAGTGTATCTTGACGCGATGGATTACGTACTAGGTGGATCCACAGGTGGAGTTAGACGCGATGCTCGACTCTGAACAGCTGGTCTGGCAAGTACTGAGTGTGGTGCTATATCACAAGGTATAGGGCGTTAGTATCGTGTCTCAATATGCAGATCATGAAGGAGGAATAGCGCTCGCTGCGTGACTTGAGAGGTGAAGCTTACTTGTCTGCGGCAAAGGCCACTGCTGCAATAGCCGATCCCGACATCAAGTATGCGAGCTTCATTGTGATGGACGTATATCGGAACAAAGTAGGACTGTGATCGACAGAGTGCGTAAGCGTATCTTGTTGAAGGAGGAGATACCATGCCAAGAGTCGAATCGCACTGCTCCGTTATATATCCACACTCCGCTTGGAAATGCAGTACGCAACGGAAGGCACTTTCAGCCCCTCGGCCGACCAGAGGCAACGGGATTGCAAGCGTGTTCTGCCGCTACCCATATCTGATAACGGGTGGAGTATGACTGCGACAAGACTTTCGCGGCCGATGAGCACGCACACGCGTTCCCCGGCGCTCAAAGTGCTAGGGCT
Organism: Cryptococcus sp. GC_Crypt_6; assembly: GCA_026538315.1. Taxonomy (NCBI): domain Eukaryota; kingdom Fungi; phylum Basidiomycota; class Tremellomycetes; order Tremellales; family Cryptococcaceae; genus Cryptococcus; species Cryptococcus sp. GC_Crypt_6. The sequence continues at coordinate 10,183 of JALPBY010000120.1, forward strand.
TGTATCAGCCACAAGAACCTCGGATATGATTGAGCGGGTAAAAAAGCTCCAGAATGATCTCGGACGAGACAACGTTTGCCAATCAGCCAAAATGAAGTCTAACCCCGTGTGGCAATGTACAATGAGGATGTGGGCATCTAATTGATGGCCGGTAGGGTGCAGCAATATAGTCATGGGATATATCGAGTGGAAGAGGATAGTCCATGGATATCACCCATGCCAATCGGTTAAATCATGAAGACGGAAATCGTATGCTAACTTGCGAATTATGCCACATCGGCCGATCCCATTGCTGCGATTTCCAGGGATGGTATCAATCTGATAACAGAAACACAATGCCAAGAGAGCGCCACTACTCGTTTAGCGGGTCAGAGGATAGCTGGAACGATCCGTTGCCGTTCGACAACAAGGGATGACCTGCTCACAGAATTACCGCCGTTCGCGGCAGCCGCACAGAAGAATGCCAGTGACACATCCGTTCTTGGCATTCATACCGGCGGGAGTGAAAGTCCAACGTTCGATTCATGTCCAAAACAGATTTTCGGCCGTGGAGGCATTTTTCGGAGTGGCATTGTACCTATGGCTTTATTAGCAGTTCTCGACGCTTGACGAGATGATCAACTACGTGTGACTCGGCCGCGGAGTGGCCCGGTGGATTCGGATCTGTTTTCGATGACATCGTCGTGAATCGGTCGATCGCAGTTCGAGTTTCCGAAGCTCTTCTCTTCGGTTAAAGAAGGAACACCGTTGTCTTCTCGACATCCAGGCAAAAAGTCGTTGTCTGGCGCAGACGATAACAGTACAGTACTGAAAGACGAAATAGCTTTATCAATCACAAACTGCCTCTCACCGATGTTTCTGCTCGCAACAGCTGCGATCGCCTTGGGGTGCACATTCTCCTGTGCCATGGTCGTATCTCGGGACACCTGGGCCTCGCCAGGCGCCATGGGTTTCATCGTAAGTCACTGCAACGACTAGCAACATGCATGCTGAGCCGCTCGCGTGCAGTACCCATCGCCAAGGTCTTACAACTCATCAAGCGCTGGTACACGACCATGTCAAGGCGCAGCCGTGAGCGATGACAGGACGTACATACCTCTCAGTGAGCCGCAACCTCCACGTAGATCCACCACATAGCCGACAGGTATTTAATCAGGTGGCGCGAACTTTTTGATTCTATCGCAAACCGAGGTTGAGAACATCTCTTTCAACTACGCCGACTCTGAAGACCCGACGGACCAGACCGATTTCATCAAATGGGAAGCGCTGACTGGCTTGACCGCTGGTGATGAATGCATTCCGACGCCAGATTTTGGTCAGTTTACCGCAACGAATGCGTATCGTTGGAATTAGCTGATACTTGTTTCTTGGTCAGACGACTTGGGTTTCAGTTTGGGGGACAAATTGACAGTGCAGATTGTATACGCAACAAAAGCCAATTGTGAGATCACATCGTTCGTCGTTCGTTGCCCGGCTAAACATATGTGAAGCCGGCACGAAGCTGTACCAGTGCGCCGATATCGAGTTAGTTTCCGAGCACGCTTATACCGCTCCGTCATATACTTGCTCGAACACAAGCAATATATGTGAGTAGACGCAGCCAGTCAACGTGTGATCCTGCAGCCTGACACCCGAGATCTGTTCACACGACCTAGGGTCAGATTCAGATAGCACTACAACCTCTTCATCTGCTGTCGTGACCGTTACGGCAGGGTCGACAGGGAAAGTCAGTGCGGTGAGTTATGCATGCGCGGAGAATACTACGACAGCATCAATTGAAGCGCCTTAACAGTTGGCTGCAGGATGGATCGGCGCTGTAGTCACTCTCTTCGTCGTTGCGTGTGCTCTAGGCGCCGCCAGAGTCTACGGCATGCTAGTCTTCCAGCGACGCACAAGACCAAGTCGAATCCGGGTGCAGGAACCTATTCAACTTCGTTCGCAAGGGTCACTATCAGTCGATGATATCTCTTTACACCGAACGACCACCGTCGATCACAAGGCTGGCCTATGAACCATTGGGATAGGGAGCTTGGATTACTACAGCTGGCCGAAGTCGACTGCTTCAATGTCAACCACAAATTGAGAGCGAAACGACGCGAAGGAGAAAGACAAAATACAACGACTCAAGATGTTGATCTAATTATGCATATGATGGTGATTTTACCTCTTTGAGCTTCTTTTGGCTGTCATTGTCTCCTTACAGGATTATTACAGACTGCAAATATTGTTAGCTATGTCACAGCGCTTCAACCAATCATATCTCACGTCAATCTCTGCAGACCCTCCTGGAATGACTGGACGACAGTCTGCAACGCGGACTGGTTCGCATCCGCGTTGGCCTCAACGAGCAGTACATATGTGGCGGTTCTAGCGGCAATGAGTGTCTGCGGCGTGTCAGCTAGGCAAGCGACGCATGCACCTACCTTGCCTGAAAGTTCGGCGACAATGCTGTCCGCATCGCCTGACTTGACCTCTGCCCTGCCTTCGCTGCCGATACTGAGATGCTTAGGGGTCTCGCCCGCACCGCCAGCGACGGTGGGGTCACCCTGGCGCGAGAATGTCAAGAGGCCGTCAAGTATCTAGTCATTAGCATTACGATAACCGCTGCGCGCTCACCTTCCTGACGTCGTCGGGCTCCAGGTCGAATTGCTTAGTAGAGGAAGCAACGCAGAGAAAGTCATCCTCATCATATAGAGCTGCCCGAGAGACGTTTCCGTTGTTCAGGATGCGGTTTTTGAGGAGAGCCTCCGGGTCACCGCTGTCGCCCTGTGAAGCAAGTCAGCAAGAGTTTCAGGATCAATGACGCACGGAAGTTTTCATTTGAGAAACAGTTGCATGATCTTCTGATGCCTCTTTGTGGCCTGACTGTCGCAAGGGACCAGTGTTCTACAAGCTGTCAGTCACCAGCACGGTTTGCGCGTACACACCAAGTTTTGGGTGGTCATCGTTGTTCAAGCTAGAATGTGTGATAGGTGGAGAGATGTATCAATCAAAACTGATATATAAGCCTGCTAGCTCTCACGCATCATGACCATCGGATGCAGAACATATGACGTTTGTCTTCGGCTATGCTCGATTTCGCTAAAGCTGCTAGCCGATTGCATATACAGTACCAGATCATGTTACGTTTGCTCGATCGTGGATCGTAATGCAGTGAATTGTTATGACGTCGATTGCGGATGCAAGCGATACCCCATGGGATTGCGAAAGACGCATATAGGGTTTGAAGGTACGTAGAACCATCTGCGTGCATTTCCCACCCTAGTTTTGCTTTCCAAGCGGAGAAGCAGTGCGTTCACACTGTCGTATGCTGGATGTATCCGTCAAGAGTATTCGGACCCAGCCACGTCAACTCTATAGGATAGCCGAATCACGTTCCCTTCTTTGATTGCTCAATAGACAAACTAACGCGTACCTGATCGCTGTTGGAAATCTACCCTTTGATGCCGGACCAGGAGATCCTTCACATCATCGGTGAGTTATCCAAACCACACATCAACGAGTCTCACTGGTTGCAGTGCACCACGATGCGAGCACGAACGGTGGGCCACCTATCACCGAGATTCATAGCAGTTATTCTACCTACGCCAACGCGCGGGATGAAGCTCAACGACTGGTCAGCGAGGAGAATGGGGAGTACGGTCACATAGCTTGGGGTAATTCGGATGGAGAGAAGGATGAGGAAGATGACGAGGTAGACAGCGAATACAGCGAAGACGGCGAAGACAGCATTTTTCACGCTAGCGGAAACGGTGGTGATGACGGCTATTACAAGATCTCCATTGAGTCGAGCATTACAGACCCCGGCGGCGATGGCCCACAAGTCACCGTTGGATACCAACTTCTCAAGAGTTTTCGGTATCGTTTCGTCGCGTACGGAACATACGAATCCTTCTGGCTCCGAAGAGTTGGAAATAAAGAAATCATACGTTTCGCTGTTGGACGCAAATCGCGCCGGTCGTAAGCTCCTTCTATCACACAGTGACAGCGGCGCGTCCAGCATGGATTAGGAAATCGACCCCCACGAGGGGGTGATAGAGCGCAACGTAGCATCAAGTGAGGGCAAATTCGAGCGATGGATCAAATCCGGAGCGAAGGATGACGACGATGTCACTGTTTGTGTCATATGCCTTGATCTCGAGTACCCCGAGCCTGTTGCTGTTGCGGTCAAGCGGGCTGTCTCCGAGATGGATGATGAGCTGTTGACGAAGAAAGAAAAGCGGGGTGGATGGACGCGAGTAGAAGTCATTTCAGGGCAGAACAACCACAACGGGTTTTCCATCCGGAGTTCGGCGCAAACACAGCTGGCCGGTCATGCGCGATGATTGTTGACATGCGGACTCACAACTGGAATCGGGTGGCATGCATGGTAACAACTGCATTTTATTGGTCCGAACCATGTCGCTGAGAGATTTCTCTTATCTTGACCCGCGTGACTCTCAGGGTCGCTACTGTTTGTCTTTTCTGAACTTTTTTTGGTAGATAAACTGGAACACTATCGTCTTCTTACGGCCACCTTCTTCACTCATCTACGTATCATGTGCGAAACCGCTACGTCTTTGTCGCCAGACTGGCACATCGACACATCACGAGTCACCATCTCACACTTCCTTCCCACTCAACAACACGCGGAATTCATTGTCCATCTTTACAACACACCGCTGTTCATCGCGGGTGAAGGCAAAACCGGGATCACTACTCCTGAGAAAGCTCTGGAATTTATCAACGGCCATATCGCTGGTCAATTCGCCAAGAACAATCATGGTCCATACTTGATATCGTTGCGCGAAGAGGGGGAGGAAGGATACGGAAAGATGATCGGGACCGTATCGCTGATGCGGGCTTACACCGCTCCTGACATCGGCTTTGCCCTGCTGCCCGAGTACACCGGGAAAGGCTATGCTCAAGAAGCGGGCAAGGCCATGATCGAATATGCAATCCGAGCAAAGGAAACAGGAGGTTTGGGCTACCCTGGCGTGTTCGGCTTTACGAGTGCGCGCAACACGAAGAGTCGGCGAGTGTGCGAGTCGTTGGGACTGGTCTTCCGTGGAGTATACCCGCTTCAGTTTTTCGGAGGAGGTCCGAGTGCAGTATTCACGTTAGAGGAGATGGGCAGTGACATGGCGACGTACGGAATTCCGGAGGAGAAGATGGACTCTTGAAACATTTTTGCACCGTACGTTTGAGTACTCCATGGATTGCTCGATTGAGCTGAAAGACGACGCGTTACCTGTGATCCATATCTTATACAGATCTTCCCCTCCCAACACAAAGTCCGCACCCTCACCAAGACAGCCTGCATGATTCGATGCTTTTAAGAAGGATAGCGGTGGATGTGAATTTCACTTCAATGGCTCAACGGCTCAAGAGTACCCTAAAGAAGCTCTTCAAGCTCTCTCACACCTGGTAGACTCCACCCATCGCCACTTCCTCCAGTTTCCACCGATACACCAATTCTCTTTGCAAGGTCATTGATGCCGAAGCCAGAATGGTTGTGAATTGTCTCCTGAGGTGTCGAGTGCCCGAACGTATGCATGTGACAACTGGCATGTGCATATCGTGGCCATCCATACGAACCCCACGCTGCTATGGCGACGACGAGAGACTTGTCCGCGGGAATGACTGACCGTCGTTAAGCTTTAGCTGTGCGTCAAAGTGCTTGAAAGACGGCATGGAGAAGACCCGGACTTTCAAGGTCTGCTTTGACAGTCTTGTTGCGACCTCTACAGCGCGGAACACTGCTCCACCCGTTGCCAGTACAGTCAAGTCGAACAGTACGAGGGAGTAGCGGAAGCGGCTAACGGGATACTATGAACAAAGACGGGTTCATTTCGTCCTTCAGAGCGAGCAGATACGCTTGGTATCGCTTGCCTTAAACAGCCCCGCAGATAGTTCAGGTCGTCGTGTGAGGCGACTTTGGCGAGTAAAACAGTCGAAAATAATGCAATGGTGCCCTCGAGTTGTTCCGAGACCATTCCTTGAGCTACGCGTCATGAATATAAAATACGAGCATCAAGCCTCCGTTAAGCCGAAACCCGGTATGCATCCACTTGCCCAACAGCGCGTCGGCGTCGAACAGCGCTCCTCGCATCTCTTTCACCCGGTTCAGTCGGACAGATCTCCTCCACCGTTTATATTAAACCGCAAGATAAGCGGTTTTGGTCCCTTTCGGCCGCGGTCCACCCATTCAGCCGGAAATTGCCGAGACAACTGGTATAACACTTGCGTTGAGCTTGAGTTTCTGACGCGTTCCCCATCGACAACATCATGACTGAATCACCCGCGTCAGTTACTTCACCGTATGCGAAGTCTCGACGTCCATTGTCGTCACTGCTCTTCTACGTAGCGGCTCTTTCTGTCGCAGTTGTTTCTACGACTGTGTACACATACGGCTATCATCCATTCAACAGTCAAGACAGGACTACTACCTCCTTTCATGGTGGTAATATACCAGCCGAAGCGCAGGTGATCTCGCCCTTGTCCTTTTCCGCTCTGCAGGTCGTCCTACCTCCTTCAGAATGCAATGGATCTACTGTAAGTCGTACACATTTCGTTGATAATGGCTTTGAAGAGCCGCTGAGGAATTTCTAGCCGTTTATCCCGACTGGAACGGATCAAGACTCACTCAATGCGCGACCCTTTCATATTTACGACGATGCTTTTCTCTCGATCATTGGCAGTGATCCGTCTCTTATTGTAATAGCGGAATCCGACAGTGATCCGCTGTTTCACGAAGCAGTGGTCTGGTAAGCGTGTCCCAAGTCTGAACAATAGGCGTTGACGATATATTTTCCGTAGGTATCCCCCGACTGACGAAGTCTTCTTCGCCCAGAACGCTGGGGCCAAAGCGGCTGAAACTGGCTTGCATAAATCTGCTATCATACAAAAGGTTTCACTGGCAGGAGCGCGAAGAGCAGCCGAGGCACGCAGGAAGAACGTCACAGAGTTTGTACCAGTGGTCACGGTGGACTCGCAGCCGGCTATTATCAACCCTAATGGTGAGAGTTGAATGAGCCCCTGTTGCAGCTTCGATTGTTGACGACATGCTCAGGTGGGACCAACTACCAAGGACAGGTTGTCTTCGTGGGGGAAGGTCAAGGTCAAACGATACCTCCCACCATGTTCCTAATGAACCCCCTTCCGCCTTACAACACTACAGGTGAACCATATGAGCGTCGTCGATAATCTGGCTGATCAGCTGTTGACTGACTCACAGTACTGCTCAACAACTACTTTGGTCGTCAATTTAATTCCCTCAACGATATAGCTGTCTCACCCAGAAACAACGAGCTATACTTTACAGATGTGACCTATGGCTACTTGCAAGATTTCCGACCTTCACCAGCTTTACCGAATCAAGTGTATCGATTCAATCCTCAGACTGGCTTAGTGAGAGTAGTCGCTGACGGGTTTCATAAATGCAATGGTGAGTGTTTCAGGGGGTGAGGATCTGCTAATCGTTAGGATTGACCTTCTCGCCTGATGGAAGATATGCATACGTCGCGGACACCGGTGTCGGTCATGTAAGTTCGCCAAGGGTCTGAGCTCAGGTCAACTCACGATTGCGTCAGGCATTCGGTCCCGACGACTATACGCTTGCAGCGACGATGTGAGTGTGGACAATATCACGCGTAGTCGACCTCTGATGGCTATGCAGTTACCGCTTTACTGTCGACGCCGACGGAAATTGGGGCGATCGCAGAACTTTTGCCTTTGTCTCACCCGGCATGCCCGATGGTGAGCCCGCCCTGTTGAAGATTTTATCTCTTCCGCTGAGATACCGTATCATAGGTGTCCACTGCGACTCCGAGGGCAACGTGTATGCTGGGTGTGGTGATGGCTTGCACATATGGAACCCAGCTGGAAAGCTCATAGGCAAGATATATACAGGCAGTGCTAGTGCTAACTTTCAAGTAAGCGAGCGTACCCATGACTCAACTACGAACTAATCTCCTTTGCAGTTCGCTGGCACTGGTCGTATCATCATCTGCGCTGAGACCAAGCTCTACTATGCTGAAATAGCTGCCAAGGGAGATCCGGTAATCGAGAAGCACGGCTAGGCTGAGCACCTAAAAGTATGCATACGACATGATGTCCGTCGACCATGGCCATATGGAGCGCTTCACCCGCGTATTACTCCATGTGCGCGCTTGGTGCCGCGTTAGACGCTTGCGGCGCTTGAAAGACGTTGCCTGTGTTGGCGTCGAAGCCCTCTGCCAGCAGTCCAGCGAGATCGAAGCCTTCTACAGGGCTGAATGACATGTTCTCCACCGTATATCCTGTCAGAAAGTCCGGCAGCCACAATTGACCTAAAGTCTTTGTCAGCGCTTTGGAATATCGGTACAGGTTCGGCAACACGCACCTGAGCCAGGTGCCAGACCTTCGCCTTTGGCTATAGAGTCTCTGAGGGAAGTCTCCGTTGCCGGGCCTACGTTGTCTCGATCTAAAAGTAAGCCAAAGAATCCCGCACATTACGGACCTGTTGTAAATCGCCGTAGGAGCCCATGATCTGGTAGGGAAATGAATGTCTTTTGTGAATGTCTCGGTGTTGACCGGAGCAAACCAGATCCTATTGGATATATAAGTCATGACCCGGCATCATTGAACTCACGCTTCTCCAGCAGATTGGCAACAAAGGTGACACCAGCCCAGTAGATCTCCATTCGTTCGACGGCTTTAAACAAGGCTGAAAGGTTCTGCTTTGCTACAGAAATGAGAAACATGTCGGTGATGCTTTCATTGGGGACGTCCCCCACGCCTCCCTGTACGGATCGCATTTCGTTTATGATCGCCATTCTGAAGCGTCAGTACGCTCAAACACATCTCACTCACGCAGCGACGTAAAGTGGTTGCACGATGAAGGGGGAAGAAATCTGACATCAGCTACCAATCTCACACGGTGTACTCACGTAGGCAGTATCTGAGACAAGATCTGCAAAAACCATGGATTCACATATTTGCCGTGACGATGCTAATGAAAGCTTGATCGACCGACTCATGCTTCTGTTCAATGGTGTATCCATTCCCGAAGGACTCTTGAGCAGTTCTGGATGATAGACCAGCGCAAGAATCGCGTTGGCCCATAGATGCAAGCTGAGGAATGTGCCCTGGAGAAAGTCAGTTTGACCAACGTGGCCGCACTCACTCCATGACCGCGTGACTCTTGGTGTTTGAAGTTTCCGCTAGACCATTTCAGGCTCTCGGGTAGACCGCTATAGAAATGAAGCAGTTGCTCCTGCAAACGAGCAAGTAGCTCCGGTAACGGCTCGGCTGTACTGACCAACGTACGCACGCGACCTCGCCGGCCATTAAGGACATTCGATATCCGACCGCAGATGATCATTAGCTTGACAATCTGGACGAATGGGACTGGTTCTACCATCTCTGGTAAGTTTCCAGGCGCATTGCGTGATGGATCAGGGAAGAAGTCCATGTCCACCGGCAGTGGTATATCGATGATGTCTTCTGGGATTGTTGTCGGACGACCTGTTGCGAAAGCGACAATCCGGTCGGTAACGAACATTGTCCAAAAGAGCAATCTAGTCCGTACAGCATGAGCCTGTGATTCAAAGATTTCAGACTGCTCATGAATGCCGAGATCGACCGCCATCCTAAAGGCCATGCCTGAGTACTGCCATAAACCACTCTCCGAATTTTGCCCAAAGTTTGCCCAGGCCAGCATCGTGAGGCCGGTGGCTACATCGTAAGCCGGAAGATGCAACAGAGGAACAATCAGTTCTTGTGCTTTAGCGATAAAGGGCGCACAAGCTTGAGTTGGGGACTCTTTGGCGTCTTTCGAGAAACGCGCCGCGAGGGCACATATGCAGTTCGCAAGGAAATTCGACATGGTGCCAGATTCGAACCGCTCGTTCATGCGTTGGTAGCTGACGCTTGGAAAGTGTTGAGACATGTGTTTGTAGAAGATCTCAAAGAGGGGTATTCTGATGTGAGGATGAGGCATGCCAGAACTATCAAAGATGTCTGCTGCCGGGAGTTGTGGAGACACGACGTGGTCCGTTTCCGGCTGAGGTGCGCCTGGTGTGTCGTGGACGCGCCTTTGCAACTTGAGGGAGATTCTATTCACGCCAGGTCTACTTGATCAGTCGCAGCCTTTAATGATGTGCTCACGAGATAGCTGTAGTGCCAGACTGCCGGTCAGCCAGACAAGCGTTCTTTCACACCTACAAATCGGTAGTAGTACAGTTCCAGATCCTGTCCCTCTTTTGGGTCTCCGTTGATGTAGGCCGTCTGACTCCGTAACGCATTGAGTAACCTTATATCTGGCAACGTATCCGAGATTGACTGTGTCTCTGCGGTTTCTGACGGCTCTATGGGGCCAGGGAAGAGCATAGTGTTTATGTCGGACCGAAGACTATCAGACCAAACCGTGTCGTTCACAGACGGGAAGTTGAAAAAATCGGAAGCGTTGAATGTCGTCTGCGTGGGTCGGTTCTGATGAAACGGCAATGGTTATGTATGTATACCAGCGATCGAGACAAATACTCACGTTGCTGGTCCCGTGCATATCCCCGTTCTTCTTGGCCTCTTCCATCTCTTTCCTCGTACGTTTTCTTCTCCGGCCAGCTGGCCATTCGCATTCGACCTCTGCCTTGACGCAAGCCTGAGGTTGTTCAGCCGGACGCTTCCCATATCATAACTCACCTGACAGACTGGTCTCTCGCCGCTACATCGTATTCGCTTTGCTCTGCAGTAGTAGCAAGCAAGTTGAGCTCTCCCGCCGTCTTCCCCGACAGAGTTTTTGCGGCGATTTCTATTTGCCGGACTGTCAATGAAAAAGTTGCAAGTTGTGTTCTGGAACGAACGCACTGTGTAGCCTGATCATCCGGTGCACTTGAGCCGGACGGTATGGAGGAAGTGCTGGAGAAGATGGCGAGAGGATCTACTTGCTGCAGAGTGCTGGTCGTTCCGATTGTCGCTTGCGAGACGTTCTGCATAGCTTGCTATCGAAGAGTAAGATTGTTGGCTAGTCCGACTGACGAGATTGGAATGAAGAGCAAGAAAGCGAACAGGGGTGAAGATGAGCCGGGGAAGTTGACGTCCCGGGTGGCGGAACCAAATTGTAGTCATATGGCAGCTGGCCAGCTTCCATCCAGCTGACAAGGTGGACAATGTATGCAATGAGACTGTGAAATCATACGGCAGATACTAATGACTGCATAATACTAGAGACCGTAGTAATGCATGGTAAATAGAATACTAAGCAAGATCCGCGTCAACCGCCTCTTTGAATCGCCTGACGATCGGCACCATACCCCCCTCATCAGCGATGAAGCCCAAGCCACAAGGATACGAATTGTCGAATCTGCGAGGCCATGAGCCGACGATTCGAGCATTGGTCGGGTCATTCTATGTGAATGGTCAGCATCTGCTACGATCTACTTGACAGCTCCCAAGCCCTACCTGAAACTTGATCAATTTCCACGCTTCATCCCCAGCAACCTCTCTCAACGCGTCTAGCTCCTGCTTGACAGTAGTTGTAAATCCGGGCAGATAAACGACTCTGGTGTGCTTTAAGAACTTTTCTGAAGGGATATGTTTCGCAATTACGAAATTCTTGATCGTAGTCTCTGGACTTGCGACCCAGGCCGCCAAGCTGAGTTCGGGCGAATCAAAGTCGTTGCCGATTGGGCAAATCGCTTCGACACCCTTCAGAGGCTCACGGATGATACCGGAGATGAAAGCTGATGTCGCTGCAGATGGGACACCAGGACGAACAACAATGGTCGGAAGTCGCAATACCAAGCCGTCGACAAATCCTCGTCTCGTGTATTCGTTCACCAGCATTTCAGAGACCAGTTTGCCCATACCGTAAGAGCCTTCGGGCGTTGCGATGGTATCTACTGTGACGACGTCTGGCAGTGGTCCACCATACACAGCAAGTGATGATGTGAATATGAACCGAATCGGTTTAGGCGCATTGCTATGTCTAGCCGCTTCCAGCATGTATCGGATAGAGTCAATGTTGACCTGCCCATCAGCGCCTTTCGCTAGGCGGTTACTCACCTTTACACCCAGGTCAAAGTGGTCTTCGGCACCTCGCGACATGATACCGTGGAAACAGTAGATGGTGTCGGGTGTGCCAAAGTCGGTCTTGAAGAGGGCATCGATTTCCTTGGGATCGCAAAGGTCGGCCTTCTTGGTAATGACCTGCTTGGCTCCCTTTGGTGCCTTGGGCTCGACAATATCACACAGTATGAGTTTGATGTCAGGTGTTTGAGGGTCGGACAGGAGAGTCTCGGCGAGCTACGACAGTCTTCAGCGGTCTGACCTCTGTAAGCTGCCGGAGGGCTTTCCACTCACTATACCGCCCAGCCACCCGCCGGCCCCGGTGATCATGACCACATTATGTGAGGAAGTACCGTTGATTGTCATATTGTTTTCAGTTGAAAATGTGTGAGGGTGTGATCAAGACTTCGACGTATAACCTTTCTCTCTGTAGGCACTGATCGACCGACGACTTAGAAACTATTTATGACTGATAGAAATCCGTCAAGGGCCCCCATCCTGCTGCAATCGGAGCGTGACGGGGATAAAGGTGGACCGCGAAGGGGCAATGGAATGATATCATGCTCCGAAATTATGGATCCGGGTTATCACTCCGGCCGGTTACACATATTTCCGGTTCGGCCCTGACATCTCGGCATGAAGTATTCGGCTTCCTGGCCCGACCTGTCACTCTAAATTCACGCCGTACACGCCCGTCTAGCAAGAAGAGCATCATCGTTTCGTGCCCACATAAATCAACTTATAGCACAAACGGCGCTTGTAACGGACCAAATACATTCAGTGGACGGTCGTTTGCCAGATGTGATGCAACCCCCCATGTATTACCATGTCCAACCAAGGGAGCGACGAACGTGAGGGTATTATCCATCTCGCATACAGCGCAATCTGCAGTAAAATGTGCTTCAAATGGCATCGAGATAATGTGCTGAGTACATGAATGACATCTTTGAAATCATACACGTGATATACCTGTCGATAGTTATACAGACTCCCTTCCCGACATCTTTTCACCCCTTTTGCCAGATGCCCAGCGTACTACTGACACCTCGCACCTAGACAGCAACACCTCTTGCCCTCTGCTTTTCGATTTCTGCTGCAACCACGGCTCCAGGATTGATTTGCACGGTAGGGTACTTCTTGATCAGGAACTGCATGACCATCGCCAAAACGCCGATCAAGAACATCCACGCTGTAGTTGCGGCGAAGCCAGGAACATATCGAGGTGCGTCGGTAGACGGCCATAGGAAGACGCCGTAGATCGATGCTGTGTTCCCGAGTGCGTTGACGAGCGCGATGGCCACTGCTCGCTTTTGCGCAGGTGCGCTGATCACATTCGGTACCCACTGTGTCTTGTGTCAGAACAAGATTGGCGAAAAAGAACAATGCACGTACCATCAAGATTAGAGGTGGGAGGGCGTATACTGCTCCAAACGCAAAGATGACAAACACGTCTACGGTTGAGGTTTGGTCAGCACGGCAGTGGCGCAAAACGATGAACAGCATGATTCACACTTGACGATGTCGTTGGTCGCAGCGACGGTGATGATGAAACAGACTGTGCCGATGGTGGATGCACCGAGAATAAAGTATGGTTTGTTTTGGAAATAGTCGCTAGCGAAGCAGAACGAGAGGATAAACACGAATGCAGACGCGTACAGAGGGATAGTATGGTACTGAGCGGCGGTACCCTTGTAGCCCACTGAAGAAAACGTTAGCACTACTCTCAATGGTCGCACGCCATATGCACTCACACGCTGCGACAAGAGTAGGAACAAAGTATTGGATCGTTTGAGCACCAGTACAGAGCATGTACATGGCAGCGAACATCCAGGTGCGCCAATCTCTGACGACCATCTTGACAGCTTCCCATTCTCCGACGTGCCCTGTCGCACCTTGAGTATTGCCCAGACCGTCATAGGCGAGTCTTTCGGCGGCAAGGAGTCGCTCCTCATCTGAAAGCCATTTGGTTGTGGTTGGCCAGTCGGGCATGAAGGACCCTGTCATTTGCGCTCAACGCAAAATTTCACAAGAAGGTTTTCAGCCGACTCACACGTCACGAGACCAAGACCAGACGATCCGACTCCTTCGATCAAGAAGAGCCATTGCCATCCTTGTAGACCATGCCTTCCGTTAAGATGACCTGTGATAAGGCCGGCAAGCAGGCCTGAGAAAGCCCCAGAAATCGCAGTTGCGGTGTAGTAGATTGCGAATCGTCTAGCAAGTTCGTATCGCTTGTACCAACTGGACAAGTAGAACGCTACGCCTGGAGCAAAACCGGCTTCCACGACACCGAGACAGAATCGGACGGCAGCGAGACTGCGATAGTTGGTGCAAGCGGCCATGCCTGATATAGTTAGTGAAGAAAGACTAGCATGTACTCACTGGCTGCGACGCCACCCCATATGACACAGAGACCGCTGAGGTATAGTGACGGGCGAATTCGAGCGATCAAAAGATTGGACGGTATCTCAAACAGCACGTATGAGATGAAGAAGACTAAGAGCACGATTGAATATTGGTCGGATGTCAACTGTGAACTATATTAGCTTTGTCAGAGCGGGCGATTGGCATTTCAGCTCACTTTGAAGTCGGCTTGAAGACTGTTTGAGCGATCAGCGAGATTTCCCATCTACTGTGACATGGCTGCTCACCCGCCAGTCTTAGCATTACTATGTAGCAGTTTCAGCGAGAGTCATGACTGTATTTGAGGACCACGACTCACCCGATGTTCGCCCTGTCTAGATACGAGAGGGTGTATAATGCCCAGACACAAGGCTGTTTGTGACTAGTCAGCATCATTCCTCACTTTCCGATACCAAGTCACTCACCACTACGTGAAGGTCGATCTTCCTCACCAACGCCTTTTCCTCTGGCGAACCAGGGACATATTTGGCTGCGAGGGCGACGAGATTCGGATCGACTGATTGTTCATCGCCTTCACGCCATTCCTCAACGTTCTTGGTTTCGTTCATGGACATTACGACACAATGTAATGCAAGTGCAGTTTTATTGTCCGGGTCCTTGGAGTGGACATGATTAAGTAAATCAACCTCTAGGAGTATTTATACGTGAAGGGCAAGTCGATCGACTTCCGACACTTTGTCTCGCTTGGCAACAGCAGAGTCGTTGTATCATTCGAACATGATCCCGGGGCAGTATGGTGTCTGTCTTCGGGGCGCCGATGTGGGGAGGCAGCAGGTTTCGGATCTCAGGATGGGTATGTGACGTGGCCGGGGCGAAAAGATTGGCAGAGACCGGGACGATACGAAAATATCATTCCGGAAGAATGCTCGAGGTATGGCTCCGGAAGTTGCCTAAAGGAGCGATTGGCTGCAAGGTATAACTGAGTTGGACCAAGGGCAGGTCATCTGGGCTGAGATCCAATCGCACAGTCTAGCCGAGATCTGGGCAATGGAAGCACAACTTGCGGGGCTAGGGCGACGGCAAAATACGGGGCCAAAAGCATACATTCATTCCCGCTGTTCATGTCATATCTGTCCGTCATGCTGTGCTACTTGAACGACATACGTCTGCAACTCTCCGCTCATGTTTGATCTGAAGACTATCCACTTTGAATCCGGCGTGAAGATTACGTTGGGTTCACTACGATAATCGTGCTTCTCGAGGTTGACCAGTTTCCCCGCCTCAAAGAAGCCTGGCTGAATAAGGGAGCCAGAGTCCGGGGCAGAGATGCCAGCTACGTCGGGCATGTGACGAGGTTTGAAGAGGTACAACCATTTTCCACTTTTTGCCTTAGCGACCATCTCTTCGTCGCCGCCGTCCCCTGCAAACAGCATGTTGTCGGCAGACGAGTTGAAGTGGACCGACCATTCGTCGCGCGTGAGATGATAGCGCACTCGTCTCTTTGTGATCACGTCATAGCTGGCTACCCAGAAATCCTCCCCTCTCGGCGTTTGCAGGTCATACCATACCGTTTTACCATCCGCCGAAAACCATTCATGCCCCCAAATCTCCATATTCATTGTTCGAGCATGTATCTTGATGGGTAGCGGAACGGCTTCATCCAATCGCAATAGCCATAGTCGATCAACCTTGTGCCATGGACCCTCATGGCAGTACATGAGGAGATTGGGGTCTGTAGGAGAGAAGAGAAGGTGGTTCAGCCAGTCTGTCGAGCCGTACACGCTTCGCTCTTCGCCAGTGGACGTGTCTATGACGAAGATCTCCATTGGTATTCTCGCTTCGAGTCTATCATTCATGGCAACTTCTTTCGCATCGGCATACGTCATCGGAGTGCCGTCGGGCCATGCAGCGTTAAAGTCGACCTGCTCAAATTTTGGATCTCGCGGTTTGTTGATCTGCAAAGTCGGTGCTATCCCTTCAGAGTCGAGCATCCTCACACCGGCCAAAAGTGTTTCGTCGGCGTTGAGAGACTGGATATCCCCATCCTCCACCTTGCATATATGTCTGCTTTGGCCCGAGTCCACGTCTACTGCCCATATATCCTTTGGACCTTCCCGCTGATTGGGATCCGGCTGCAGCGAGTAATAGGCTAGTCGACTCTTTTGGCCAGTGAACAGGAGTCTAAAGGGGTGTTCAATGTCGATCACGCGTGTCACCTCCCATGATGCTGTGGAGACCTTGTCGATACCTGTAGGTGTGGATAATAGCAGGTAATCCCCGGCGGGTGTGAAGCAGGGAGTGTTGAAGTACAGTGAGCTTGAGCCGGGCTCGGACGTGATTTGGCGTACAAGATGGCCCGTATCCGGGTCGACCCATGAGTGAGACTTGTTTGTCATTATGTTCAGTGTCCTCCAATAACTGCTCACAGCGTAGACATAGCGATTGGAGTGCAAGTGGTATGCGATAATCCTATTCAGACAAGAGAAGACCGACCGCAACAATGATATGCCGATGTTGACACGCGCTCGGCTATGTCCGTTACATCATATTACCGATTCTTCGAGCTTCAAAAGCATGCATTTACTGGATGTATGAATATACTCGATCCCAAAAGCTGTCATCGGTATGCTTTCAACATAGCTTCAGCGACTGCGACGAAAGCCATCGCGCCTGGATCAGGAGGCATATCGCCGTTTGTCTGACCGACATAAGTTGCTCTGCCCAATTTAGCTTCTAGCTTGATCGTCCCTTCTCCACCAGCTTTACATGCCTCGACAGCCTTGCGCAAGTCCCCACTTGATGCTAAGGTCTCGCCGAACGGTATCAAGGCGTCCATCACTGTTCGGTGTCCTACTCTAGCGGCTGTTCGCTGCTTGAGTGTTTCCAGTGCTTGCTCGGTCATTCTTCCAAGGGATGCGGGTGTGATGGACTCGTCAGGCGATGACTCGGCCGATTGTATCAACGCCGTTGTCAGTCCGGCAAGGAAGATTGAGAAGATCGCTCCGAGTGTTCCACCCATCGAATCTATCAGTCAACATAAGCCAGGCATCCATAGATGGACTTTCTATGAAGGGTACCCACCGTCAATGACTTGGGTGAGGACACGGAAGAGTCTTACCAGGTCACCGTCTGACCCCAAGCCTTGATCTAATGCTTTGAGTACGCCTTTGGCGCCCAGAGCACATGTCTCCCCGCAGTCTCCATCGCCTACGATCTGCGAGGCGAGGAGTATTAGATTTCTAGCTTGGCTTGTGAACAGGCAGGCTATGCGACATACGGTATCCCATCGAGTCAATTGCGGCTCGATCGCAAGAACATCCTCCGCCGCCTGCTTCATAGCCTCTCGTACAAACGTAGAGTCGGCTATTTTGAAATGATCTATCAGTGTTATGCACCGCAGATAATAAATCGCAGGACCCACTTAGAAGCTTTGGACCACCAGACTCAACCTCCTTCTCCTCTTCTTCTACCTCTGTAAAGGCGTCGTCTCGTTTTCTGTTCTTCAAGTGTGCCGGTAAAGGGTAGATGGTGCTGGTCGCAGGCCAAGACACGGAGTTGTGGGGTGCATCTAGGAAGGTGACGAGGTCCGTTGTGGAAGTGAAAGGACAGTCTTTGGACACGTTTGTCAGATTGAGCAATGATAAGGAGATGCCGGGCATGTTCATAGAGCCCATAAATGGTCCATTGAGGATTCGAACGGGGACAATATGCCGTGATTCTAGTTGAACCTGTCACATCAGCTTCTATCTCATCTACCGAGCAGCACAAACGTCACCTACCGAGCTGGATCAAGACCTCGTCCACCACCGCACCCATCTCCAGCGCACTCATCCCTCCTTGGTTATTGACCAGAAGTACGAGTTCATCCTCATCTTTGAACTTGACGAACGATCGCTCGGGATCGTCTTGCTTGAGTAGCAAATCTAGCAACTTTGTTATCAACTCTTCTGGTCCGGGCTGGGCTATGTTGAAAACGCCCTGTGCACAACATCCTTGATCAGCTCGGTAGCGGTCCAAGTAAGTAGCCGAATGCACTCACCGTCTCATTATGCAGACCAAGACCGATTTCTACCCTGCCTTCATCAATGTGCCACTCTCCACTTCGTCCCGGTACGTGACAGTGGTCAAGTGCACAGCAAACGGACGCCGTGTTGGCCGAGAGGGATCTTCCAAGTGTGACGAGATCTTGGAACTGCATATCTGCTTCGGAGCCCGCTCCGAGTATCTTGCAAACTTGACGCGGTAACCAAAGTCAGCGCTAGCCCTTCTAATATCGAAGCAGGCTCACCTAAGACTATACCGGCAAGACACCTTCGTCCGACGTATTTACCCCGTGATCGCGGCACGGAGACATCGTCACCAACAACGACCAATTCGACGTTCTTTACTCCCGCTGATTGAGCCATAAGTCGCGCCAGACCGAAATGAAGATTGTCGCCGGTGTCTGAGGAGATTCGTTAATATTTCAGCGCATATGTCAGGGTTCGTAGCGATAGCATCACGCACAGTTTGTGATGATCAAGATCAACCCTTTATCACTTGAGACCTGCTTTATGGCGGCATTCACTTGACGAGCACTGGGACTAGCAAACACATCACCAGCAACGCTCGCGCTCAAGAGACCCTTTCCAACAAAACCGACTGTACCAGGTTCATGACCTGATCCACCACCGCAGATCAGCGAGACCTTGGACGGATCATGGTCGGCTCGGTAGACGACCTTGAGACTCGGGATGAGAGACAGATATGGGTGGGAAGCGACTAAACCGCGAAGTGACCGGAAGACGAGCGTCGTGTGGTCGGGAAAGATGTGTCGGTCTGTCATAGCTGGTGACGGGCGATGGCAACGGTATAACGAAGTGGACTAGGACCCAAGAAAAAAGTTGATTCGCGGAGCCAAGATATCAGCAGCTGTCACCACTATTGACATCTTTGCAGTAGAACTTCTACCAGTGCATGATCTCATCAAAGTTCCGGATATTCACCCAATGCATTGGCTCATGTACAGGCTGAGCTGACCTTCCGGGCATGAGCAGCCGGTAAGATCATTACGACTCCCTACCTATTCTCAGTAACATGGCCCCGTGACTTGGCATTCAACTCCACTTGGACAAAGATCCGGGCCGGAACAAAGTTATTGTCGCTTTCGCTCTTTCGGCCCGATCTTTGTTTGCCTCTCCCCCCGTGATCATGCCCAGGTTAATGCAATGCTTGTCATCCTCACTGTGGAGGTCTAGCCCAGAACCATGAGTCATGCATCCAGTAGATCATGTCTGCCTTTGGCCATAGTTGGTTCCCAAAAAGTCCAATTGGCCACATGTCACGATAGTACCATTTGTGCCATCTTCACTTCTCTAGCTACGATAGTACGGTGAAGCACATTGTAAGTCGCTTTTCCGTGGGTGGCGACCATTTCTCACCACGCCGAACTTCGTTGTCAATTGTCGCCTTGGTCCGCCCTGCTGACAATCTGCCCTTCTAGCAGATAGACATAATGGCATCTCCACCATACACCATTGTGATGGCTTGTGACGATGCGGGGCATGACTACAAAACCACGCTCAAGTCGCTGCTCGAATCGGACTCGCGCGTTACACGAGTCATAGATGTGGGAGTTCATCATGATGCCAATGGCAAACCGGAGAAGACGGCATATCCTCATGTCGCCGTTGACGCTGCGAGAATAATAGCTAAAGGCGAAGCGGATAGAGGATTACTAGTGTGCGGAACGGGTACGTCGTTGCGTCCACTCCTTCCCCACGTACCGCTCCTGAGCCAATCGATACCATGCTCACGATTAATGTTGGTGCTGATGCAGGACTCGGAGTCGCCATCTCAGCCAATAAAGTACCTGGAATAAGAGCGTGTACCGCTCACGATTCATTTTCGGTGGAAAGACTGATCAAATCCAACAATGCCCAAATATTATGTCTTGGTCAGAGAGTCATCGGGGTAGAACTTGCAAAGAAGCTCGTGACTGAATGGCTCGGTCACACTTTTGACCCTACGTCAGCAAGCAACGAAAAGGTCAAGGTGATACATGACTATGATGGGTTTGAATACGAGGCAGTTCCTGGTGAGACTAGCTGAGGGGTACCTTGTCTCGGGATATGTACGTTATGTGCAAGCTACCGACGATGAAGATCATGGGCTGTCGTTGCATGCATGAGCGATCGTTTGTTGCTCATTGCCGTTGATACCGAGAACGTCTCTGCTGAGTACCGTTATTCTTAGCTACAGCTATTGGCGGAATCAAAACCATACGTTATCGTAGATCAAAGCGACACACTCACGACGTCATTGTTGACATTCACCGTGTTCCCTGATTTAGATGTGAGATATAAGGTAATACTGATTCGTTGTATTCTCTTGCTCTTCTGCAGCGAGCAACAAGATGTCAAACAATCCACTAGAGTTGCCTCGCGAAGAGCTCATCGACTCGGTGAGCCAAGGCAAGCCCATCTCGGCGGCTACGCCTGTGCTGTTTAGCGCATCAGTCGCGTTGGCCGTCGCTACCTGGAAATGGCCTTTGCGATGGTTGCTCTCGGGCTCTCCTATCTTGACATTTTGTGTCTTACTAGGCGCATCAAAAGGTCATCGCGTCCTTCCCATCGTACCTCTATGGACGCTTGTAATCATCTTCAACCTCTCATATGCGGTCGCAGCAACATCATGGCTGCTATACGCAGTGTTCACGGCTTTTGTCTATCCTACGATATTCTTCGTCTGTCTCTTCCAATTCGACTATGTCGCCCGAGCAGTGCGTCGCTCGCTCCGCAAGATCATCTCAGAGTTGCAATTCGTCCATGACACGATCTCACTCTTCGACATCCCTGCACTCGAGATCGACGTCGATGTAGAGGGTCTCATGGTTGTTCGTGGATTGACCATCTCGTTGTCGACATTGACGGTCGTCGCGCACGGCATCGAAGTTGGAATCAAACTGGCAGACGACCTAGAGATCTCCATATCTACTGAGACAGTCACTATCGCCCTTTTCCGTCGAGTCGAAATCAGCGATTGCTATGCCAACGTGAAAGGAGGGCAGCACGAGATGACATTTGGCGAGATAGCAGACACGGACAAAGATGAGGACGGCGACGCAGTCATGGTGGAAGCAACACCTTTGCTTCAAGCTGCAGAAGCGCACAGCCATCGTGTAAAGATGGTGAAAATGATGAACCACATGACTCGTGGCCAAAAGATGAAGAGTGCAGGAGTGAAAGCGGGTTTGAACTCAGTCCGAAGCTTGTCGCCGGAGGACAAGAATGCCAGCGATCTCTACGATGAGAAGCTAAAGTATATCGATGATACCAACCTGATTCAACAATGTCGAAAAGAGGTCATCAACGAGGTCGGCCAACTCGATGTTGAAACGGATTCTCGCGCTGCTATATGCTCCAAAATGCAATCGACGCCTTCTGTACCACACCCACCGAAACGTTCTATCAAAGTCACCACTCTTCAAAACTTGTCCAAACCTAGTGTCCGTCGACTGCTTCATCGAATGCCACTGCTTCTGCGACTTATCCTAATGCCCATCAGCTACTTCCATACCATATACATCTCCTCGATCACTGCTGCCGGTTCTGGTCGCTGGATATCATATCTGCTCCAAGCTCATCTGTTCAAGGATTACGCCGATGACAACCGGGAGCTGAGAAAGCTAGAGAAGCGTATCCTGTCTTGGCTCGCTGATGCCAATTTCGTCATTCAGCTCGATGATATCAAGGGTATCGCATCGGTGCCATTCCTCTCCACATTCGACATCACTACTCTGCTCAGATTCTCGGACATTATCGCCTACCGAACGCTAGAAAAGGGAGTTACGCTTGAACAAGTGGTTCGCCTAGGAGGAGCCGACGCGAGCTTCACCATACCCTCTTTCCTCTTACCGCATCACGAGCATCTCTTACCTCCAAAACCTACTGGTCAAGAGAAGAAGAAGTTGGCCGAGGATGTTCAGCAAGCTGATGGGAAGCCAAAAGAAGTGCAGGCTGAGCGCAGATTGGAACAAGCGGAGGAGGACGAGGCAAACGTACGCATCAGCGCGCATGTTCAGCTCCCCGCGTGTTTCTCTCAGGAGCTGCTCAACTTCATCGCTGCCCTAGTCAAAGCCACCAAGGTCGTGGAGCTAGAGAAGGAACCAGGAGCGCTGGAAGGGAAAATGTCCAATATCAAAGATTTCAGTCACGCGTTATCCAAGGGAATGAAGGATAGCATGAAGAAGACAGTGGTGGATGGGATCATCAATGACAAATGGATTGCGAAGATGGTGGGCAAGGTCACCAGGATGCTCGAGGAAGCCCAAGGAGATATCGGTTATAGCGGTGATATCCCAGTCAAGCTCGCAAAGTATCGTTTGCCAGAAGGTCATCCTGAGGCCAACAAGATTCTTGCGTAAATTGTTCTTTATGTATTCGTATTGCTGTACTCGGTACACTCATGTATGTCGTAAAGGATACATCATTTCACACCCTAGAAGAGAGCAGTGATGGTCGCTAAAAGTACCTAACGCAACGACTTTGCCACTAGTGACCATCAGATCGAAGCGATCGTAATCAAAGATTCTGCATGCCCCAAGCGGGTTCCGCGCCGTGCGAGATCTCTGGCTTCTCGTTGTTCATGTTCTCGAGATGCTCGGCAGTAACGAATTCTGAATGAACGAGGCAGCATCAGTATGAACTCTCGCTCTACGTGTATCATTCGATAACTTGGTGACTCACGATCAGCTTTGGTAGAGCTAAACCTCCATGCGGGTACCTTGTTCTCGAACAGGATGTCAAGCTCGCCGTAAGACCTGCCGCGAGTTTCGGGGAGTCGCAAGAAACAGTACAAAGTCGACAGACCGGCGCTTCCTGCCCAGAACTGCTCGTTGTCAGTTATATGTATGTGGCGATGAGGTGAGGCGAAACACTCACCAGACCGCTCTTAGCGCCCCAGTTCCATGATGTCGGGCTCAGCATTCGAGGGACGATGATACCGCAGATGATGTTCATAATCTACGTTTGTATGTTAGTTGTCTCTTCAATTATCGATTGGCAGACCGCGGACATACCTGGTAGGCGATACGAGAAAGCACGATGGACTTTTGCCTCAGTCGCGTTGAGGAGACTTCACCGATGAGGGTGTAGCAGATTGGACCGAGAGTGGCGTTGTAGATCAAGTTGAGCATAATGAGGAGCGCGCCGATAGCGTAGACTGCGCTGTTACCCTTGGCAAAGCCAAGACCGCCAATCACGAGTAGGACCACAGCCATGGTCATCATTCCATATGAATAGAGAGTTCTGCGGCCGAATCGAGTAAGCAGACCCCATGACACGATAGTGCCGATGATGAACATCGAGTTCAAGCTGGGCACGATATCAGCTGAGCGCTAGGTACATTGATAGATGAATACTTACACCATGTTCAAGCTGAAAGCGAGGTTGGTGGAGATACCAGCGGTTTGGAGGAATTGGACACCTTGACCGATAAGGTTCTCGCCCGAAAGCAGCTGCATCGCGAACACCATCATGACAATCTCGGTTCTCCTGCGGTCCGTCTTCTTGAAGCAGTCGGGATAAGATGTTCCGGCCGATTCCTGCATCTCCAACTCGTTGGTGTGGATCATCAATGCGACAGTGTTCTTGGCGTCTTCGTCGGAGAACAGCTCCGGGTTGGTCAAGCGCCTCAAACTGTGTTCGGCATCTTGCAGACGACCTTTGCGGACAAGCCACCATGGCGAGTCCGGGCAGAACCACACGACCAGGAACAGTGGGATGACCCATACCCATCTATCGGATTGATCAGCGTATGAACTATCATTGCAGCAGATCGCAAATTCTCACTGGACGACAAAAGGCATGCGCCACGACCAATCGCTAGCGATGGGTATGGTTGCCTTGACAACACCCGAAGACAAAAGGATACCCACACCCCAACAGAGGTTGACGTAGGCTGTCAAGTAACCTCGGAGTTGGATGGGGCAGACCTCGGACGCATAAGCGGTAGTAAGAGTCTGGAAGACACCTATGCTCGCCATCAGCGTTAAATTATTACCGCGAAATTGACTTCGACTTACCCCATGGGATACCACAGAGGACTTCTGCGGCGACGAGCATGCCGAGAGAGTTGGCAAAGACGAATATGAAGATGAAACACGTGAGAGCGACAACCGAAGCCATCATGACTTTCCGGGGACCGAATTTGTCTGCTGCCCAACCGTTGACGAGCAGACCGAGGATACCACCGGCAGAAGAAGCGTTGCTCAATGCCGATTGCCAGTTCGCCGGGATAACGTAGCCGTTCTCGGATACCGAGAGTGGGACAGCAACACCAAATCGCTTGAGGAAATTGGGTTGACCGTAGACTACAAGCACGCTGAGTCAGCGAGTGCATCGTCGGGAAAAGCGGACATGCATCATATACTTACAAGAACCGATGACGACTACATCGTATCCTTCCATGATGAGCCTGCTCTGGGTCAGCTACCAACTGACGCGTTAAGCGGACAACTCACGCTCCACTGAGAGCCATACTCCAGAAGATGGCCTAGTAGCGGTATTAGTCAAAGGGTTCATGTAGAGCAAGCTGAGTGTGACTCACCCTCTTGTGTTTCTGGAACGCATCTCGGAGAGAGATCGTGTGCTCTGCCTCATCTGCTTTGGCGGCATTGGAGATAACTTGGTGATCGAGCTTCTCCAACAGCTCGGAGTTGTCAGCTACGACGACTTTGCCGCTGGACATGGTGAATGATACTGTAGTGGTTAGTCTGGTGTAGATGGGCGGACAAGAGAGGCACCACGGGGTAGCCTGTTATAAAGGTAGAGTCTCGAGCTAAAGTAGATCGGACCATTTCGAGCCAATGGTTCTCCGTGGTGCACCGGATCCGATCGGGCCGCTGCGAGCGCTGTCGTTTCGGCGCACAAGACACATGTCAGACATGGACAATAAAGTGTGCAAAGAGAAAATTAGCCGGAGCTCGCCATGTCAATCACTCATTACGGTTTCGGGGCATCTCGCAATCAACATCTGCGTCTGCCCTTGCGACGCGCGGGGAATGAGTTTCGGCTTACTTTACGACAATAATAGAAACGGCCATGAAGGGCAATCGATCACAAATCACGTTTGCAGTAGCGCACCGCGTGCTGCTGGCTGTTACGGCTACGGCTACTGCCAGACAGCCCAACCGACAGTCTGGTGCCTGATTGTCCCCCGCTGGGCCCAAGCTGCCATCGCGGTAAAGCGGCGTAACACCAGAGCAAAGGTGCCATAACGACCTGTGGTTGAGCGCGGTCCGGTTCGGGCCTTTATCGGTCCGTAACCAGATAATAGCCGATTGATTGCATGAAGTCATTGATAATGAGCCGAAAGCCGATCCACTCTCATTGTACTTTGTGCAGCCATGCGAGACAGCAACGTGGTGGGCTGAAGATCTTGTCATTTCGGCGAGAGACGGAGTGCGTCGTTGCGGTGAACACTGCTTGATATCTTTTATCGCGAACTGCTCAATTAACGCATCAATCATAGCTGAGACAGCATTCCAGTAAACCGGTCAACGCAATATGAGGTTCATCGATGGATTGTGAGTATCGCTAGTCATACAAATCGCTAAAGTGTCAGATGGCATCGACCTATAGGTCAGACCTTTCTCGGCGGTGTCGAAGTGGTCGAAATCCTCTCAGAGTCCGACGCCGGCCTGGAAGTCCTCGTAGCTCCCAAGCACGTAGCTTCACGAGGTGACACGCTGAATTGTGAGTCGGCTTACTCGATGTGCGGCGCTGAAGAGGTTAGCCGCTTTACTCACCGTCAGCATCACGTCACCTGTCGATGATGTGCTCAAGGTCCGCGTCGAGCATCATACAGTGAGTACGAGCAAGTTTCGTTGCGTACTCTTGCTAATTGGAGCAGGGCCAAGTCGCGCGTGGGCCCAATTTTGAGCTGTTCCCAGATGGTGCTCCGGCCAAGCCCAAGACAAAAGTCGAGAAGACGGAGAACCACCTCAAATTCACCTCTGGCAGTCTTTCCGTGGATCTGAATACTGCTGCATGGTCGTATGGTCTCACCTTCCGAGATGGCGATAAGCTATTAACCAATGTCGACCCGAAAGGTCAAGCAGTCATCGACATGCCTCACCATCTGACTCTGGGTCAAGTCTCGTCCCAGACGGCTCTAGCGACTGTACACGACGCGCTCCCTTCGCGAGACCATGTCTCGACGTCACAGACATCTACAGGAGGATGGGTCCGATACATGTTGAATGAGTTTACGCTTGGTGTTGGTGAGACCATCTATGGTTTAGGAGAGCGATTCGGCCCGTTTGTCAAGAATGGCCAGACTATCAGTATTTGGAATCAAGACGGCGGTACTTCCTCTGAACAAGCTTACAAGAACGTTCCCTTCTATCTCTCGTCAAAGGGATATGGTCTGTTCGTTAATCATGCAGAGGAAGTCGAATTCGAGGTCGGCAGAGAGAAATGCTCTAAGATCGGTTTCAGCGTACGCGGCGAATCGCTAGAGTACTTTATCATTGGTGGTGGATCGATGAAAGCGGCGTTGGCAAACTATGTCAAACTTACTGGACTACCAGCGTGAGTCTGTCAGTGCGTCAAGTAGGCGACTTCTCATTACTGATACCGTGCACAGCCTTCCACCAGCATGGACGTTTGGACTTTACTTATCCACCTCATTCACCACGTCGTATGACCAAGGCACAGTATCCAGTATGCTGAAAGGCATGAAGGATCGCGGTTGTCCTGTCCGAGTATTCCACCTCGACTGCTTCTGGATGAAGAGATACGACTGGTGTTCATTTACTTGGGATCCAGAAGCGTTCCCTGATCCCAAGCAGTACTTGTCAGATATCAAAGGCGAATATAATGTCAAGGTATGTTCTATGGCGATGACATACGCTGACAAGTCAAGGTCTGCGCTTGGGTCAATCCGTACATCGCTCAACGAGCTGCCATCTTTAGAGAAGGAGTCGAGAACGGATACTTTATCAAGCGAATAAACGGCAACGTATGGCAGTGGGACGGATGGCAGCCGGGTGAGTAACAGATCTATTCTCAGCGTGTAACAGGTTGCTGACGTTGGTCGTAGGCATGGCCTTGGTCGACTTTACCAATCCCGAGGCATATGCGTGGTACGCTGGGCTGATCAGGAAACTGCTCGACACGGGGGTGGACACGATTAAGACTGATTTCGGCGAGCGCGTCCCACATCTGGACGTGGTATATCACGACGGCTCTGATCCGTGGAAGATGCACAACTACTATGCGCAGATATACAACCAATGCGTATTTGATGCGATCAAAGACAAGTTCGGGGACAACGAGGCTGCTCTTTTCGCTAGGTCAGCTACTGCGGGCGGTCAGCGGTTCCCCGTGCATTGGGGTGGGGACTGCGAAAGTACATACGAAGCGATGGCAGAGACCGTCCGTGGAGGTCTTAGTCTCACTTCGTCCGGTTTTGCCTTCTGGTGAGCAATCGCTTCGTTGTCATTCCATACCGAATCGCAGGCTGCTGGCTGACCAGATTGGGTGCAGGTCGCATGATATCGGTGGATTCGAGGGACATCCAGATCCGAAAGTGTTCTGCAGATGGTTGGCATTCGGCCTCTTCTCCTCACATGTGAGTTGTTCATCGCGTTGACTGAGATGTAGCTAATCAATGGATAGTCCCGACTACATGGTTCTGGATCATATCGAGTGCCATGGAACTATGGCGATGAAGCTGTGGCTATCACTGCCAAGATGGTCAAGGCGAAACTGCGGCTTATGCCTTACTTGTACGGACAGGTGAGTCGACTCGTCTGACAATGAGGGTGTGTGCTGATCCAGTAATCTAGGCTATCCGGGCGCACGAGACGGGTGTCCCAGTGATGAGAAGTATGATACTCGAGTTCCCCGAAGACCCCGCTTCGGCCTACCTCGATCGGCAATAGTAAGTGATCTTAGCAGTAGTCGGTGCGTGGCTGATAGGGATGTAGTATGCTAGGAGATTCGATCCTCGTCGCGCCCGTATTCCACGACAGTACCACGACGTACTATATACCAGCAGGGAAATGGACGTGTTTCTGGACTGGCGAAGTAGTTCAAGGCCCGCAATACGTCACTAAGGACGTACCGCTAGACACGATCCCCGTCTTCGTGAGACCAAACACCGTTTTGTTACTTGGACCCGAAAACGTTACGGTGCCAGATTACGAGTATGCGAAAGTCGAATTGGAAGTCAGACGCTATCAGCTCCAGGAACAAGGAGATGTCGAGGTGCATGTGCCCGTGGGTAAAGGTGTAGAGTGGGCTGGAAGCGTTAAAGTCGGTCAGAATAGCTTGGAGAAGGGGCAGTTCAACTTGGTTGAAAAGTGACATTGAGTCACAACTTAAGTATCCCATACTAGATAAGATACATGCATGCATACAGCTTCTCATAGTGTCAGTCTACAT
The DNA here is from genome assembly GCA_026538315.1 of Cryptococcus sp. GC_Crypt_6. Classification (NCBI taxonomy): domain Eukaryota; kingdom Fungi; phylum Basidiomycota; class Tremellomycetes; order Tremellales; family Cryptococcaceae; genus Cryptococcus; species Cryptococcus sp. GC_Crypt_6. Next base: position 39,003 of record JALPBY010000120.1, read on the forward strand.
AACCTACGAGTGATGCTGTATGAGACTTGCTCTATGTACTGCTTTGTCGATTTGCTCCTGACTTGCAAAAACACTACGATATGCTGAAAGTATTTGTTTCACCGGATCCGACCCAAAAGGAAACCGAGTCAACGTTTCAGCATGCATTCTATCATCAAACACATTAGCATAACCAAAGATGTCTACTACTTCACAATGTCCTTTCAATCACACATTCTCAGATCAGGTAGCGGGTGATGACCTCGGTGAGTTCCTTTTATACGCAATGGCCACCAAACATAGAAAGGTGAAGGACTGATTGGAGCATAGCTCTACTGCAAGCGCGTTCACCCTTCGACTCCGCCAGCTAGTAAATCATGCGCTCTATCCATCCTCGACTCTGCAGTGTCCAACTACACCATTAGCGGCGCGCTATGGCTCTTCTCACCACCTCATGTATCATCCACAGTATACGACCCTACAACACTGGAGAAATCGCTAGGACTCGTTCTCTCTTCGTATCCCGAATGGTGCGGTACACTCCATCTAGTCGACTACGAGCCTGAACTTTCTCAACGGCAGAAGACAGACCATACTCAGCGATTCGCCCGTGTGCATTTGAGCTGGGGCAGAAAAGATGATCCGGGCGTACAGTTCGAGGTGGTCCAGCGGAAGGATACGATTGCGGATCTCCTTCCTTCGCAAGTGCAAGAAGGAGTATACGATAATTCGTCAATCAACAACGCCGACCTCTTCCCTTCATCGTCATCTCTTATCAACCTTCGCGCCCCACCATCTCCCTCTGCTCAAACGCCGCCATGCATGTTAGTGAAAATCACGACTTTTGCATGCGGCGGAGCAAGTATTGCGGTGGGCTTACACCATTCACTCGCTGACGCTGCGGGTTTATGTTCATTTATGCGCGATTGGGCTTCAGTCCATCTTCAGGCACTCAACAAATCTCCCATCACTCTCCCTGACAGACCAATGGAGCCCTACAAAGTAGACGCTTTCGCGGCGGGCGATATCGATGCTGAGACCGAGGATGAAGAGTTGAAAAATCTGGCGACGAAACTGCCTAGACTCGCACTGGATTTCTGGGCTTCAGAAACGGATAAACCGCCCATGATCTCTTCTCCCACTACCCCTCATCCACTGATCGTCCCTCTCGATCAACAGCTGGGCAACGCGCGAGGTCAAGCTATACCGTGGAAGACGTGGGAATATGAGAAACCTGTCAAAGATCACTTGTTCGACTTTACCCCCAGACAAATCACCGCAATCTGGGAGCGAGCGAGTCAAGATGGACATAAACTATCCAGGTTGGATGCTTTGCTTGGTCATTTGTGGAAAGTGACAGTGCGCGCAAGAAATACCCCTCTTGACGATACGACGACGTCCTCCATGTCGATCAGTATCGGACTACGACATCGACTAGGTCTCAAACCAATATTCCGAGGTAGCCCTATCATCCTTCTCTCAGCAAGCCTTCCTCCTTCAACGATACTCAACACTTCATCGTCTGAGACCGCTTCAGCAATTCGTCACTCAGTCGGAAGCGCAACGCCAGCGGCCGTTTCAGCACTATTGCATCACTATGCATTCGCACTTGATCCAATACGCGAATGGCATACGTTTATGGGCAACAACCATCTCATGGTTACTAGTTGGTTGGGTAGTGGAGGCTATGAAGTAGACTTTGGCGCCGGTTCACCGGTATTGTTCACTAGTCAAATGTGGGCTATTGATGGCTTGGTGGTTATAATGGATGCGTCGGGTACGCAATTACAGGAAGATGCCGAAAGCGAAAAGGAAAGGCACAAACGTTGGTATGAGGCAGGAGCGAGAGTCAGGCTGTTCCTCCAGGACAAAGTGATGGAGCGGGTACTAGCGGACCCAGCGTTGTTCAATTATAATACATAGAGTAGTAGAGTAGTATAGAAGCGGCCTCTGTCAGGTACGGCTAGGTCAGATATATGTTCAGGTTGGATACTGCGGACCGCGAGTCTCCGACTTAGCTCTCCCGTCCTCGGCATCGCGACGTCACTGCAAACCTCCTCGTTCCTGTATTCTCGTACACTCGTACTGTCGTATAGGTACACCTTGTGGTACACCTTGTGGTACACCTTGTGCTTGTTATCGCACGTGCTTGTGGACGCATGTGGCCGTATCATATCTATGCATGCATTTATATATGATCTGCTAATGCATATGCACGATATGTTGCATGACACTGTATCGCACCACTACACGCACGTTGTGGGGATTATGCATGTTGCTAGATCGCTGGAGCGCAAGACGCCGATGCCAGATGCCAGAGACCTGTTCTCCGCAGCGAGATATATAGATGACATAGGTTGCGAGTGGAAACGATACCCAGCCCTACTCGAAACCGAATTCGTACTCATACTCACTCACGATGGTGGCCCTTCTGCCCGTCCTACTCGCGCTGGCGCACTCTGGCGTCCAAGCATGGCAGTACGATAACCACACTTGTGCCATCGAGCCTCGTTTCTACTCGTGTGAGAACACTACTGCTATACTCGACACGTGCTGTTCCCCCGTTCAAGGTCTTGTCCTCGTTGCGCAGTACTGGGACACTGTGAGTTTTTGTCGATATTGCACAAAGTGAGAAGTATGAGTGCTGATGCGATGCAGTATACCGGTCTCGAGAGCCAAGGGTCGGTTCTGCCCAAAGGCCACTGGGGGATCCACGGTCTCTGGCCCGACAAGTGCGATGGGTCTTACGGTGCGATACGCTTTCTCATTCTCTTAAACAGAAGAACTAAGAATTCTGTTACTCGCTAGGCCAATACTGCGATTTGGACAGACAGTACGACCCCTCCCCTTCGCCGAATACTACTACCGGTACCTCATCCGGAACCCCGGTCCCAGCGTGGAAGGGCGGGGATGTAATCACTCCGTTGCTCAACAAGTATGCAAAGTACGATCTCCTCGCGTACATCAACAAGTACTGGAAGAACCAGGTCAGTCCGCCATCTAAGCCCTAAACATCAATCATGTTCTTAACGTAGCTGGGTCGATTGACGATGACGCTCTCTCGCTTGATACAGGGCTCGGCCGACTGGACTTTCTGGCAACATGGTGAGTGTCGCAACTAGTAGCTACTCACTACTCTGTGCTGAATAACGCTCGACCACAGAGTTCAGCAAGCACGCCGTGAGTCCTCTCTTTCCATGTTGTGCGATCTCCTGTCAATTCCACTGCGATTGACGCGAATGACGAATGACAGACGTGCTTCTCGACGTACGACGTGGGAAGCGGCTCTTCGAACAACTGCTACGGGCTCGAATACGCCAACGACACCGAAGCGTCCATTATAGACTTTATCGAGTCTGTCGTCCGTGCTCAAATCCAGTACCCCACATACACATGGTTGGAAGACGCGGGGATCGTTCCTAGCAACAGCACCTCGTATGCTCTTTCCGAGATCCAGAGCGTCCTCGCGAAAGCATCCGGCGCTGTACCTTACGTCAGTCCTTCTTCCCTCGCTTCTGCTATGAGTGATGGTTGAGCTGACGCACGCAACTGCGCGCACCCGAACAGCTCGGGTGCTACGGCACCAATCACACTATCCTCGACGAAGTGTGGTACTACTCCCACTCACTCGGCCGTCCTCAGGACGGGTGAGTTGTTTCTTCCCTTCTTCCCATGTGAACCAAACACTTGGCCGGCAAAACTGACTCCCGCTCTTCGCCCCGACGCAACAGCGTGTTCAAGCCAGTCAACCAGACCGGCTCGTCGAGCTGCAACACCACTCTCCCCGTTTGGTACTACGAGCGTACCACGGGTTCGGAAAAGTAAGCGTAGTATGCAAGGGGAGTCCTGGTGAAGGGGGCGATGTGGTAGTCGAAAAAGGTTAGAATGGCCATATAGCCTTGAAAATCAGTATGGGGATCGTGATATAATTGGATATAATTGGATACTGTAGAAGACAGGTTATCATCCCGATAATGAATTCGAGGTTAAAGTGTCTGTTCGTGACTCATTGGGTTGTGCATGCAGAGGTATCTATGTACTGTGCAGGTTATCAGCTCTACGCATCTTGCGCTGTAATGGACGCGGAACTCACTTGACATGGGGTGGTATGGCCGGGATACAGGGTATAATATATATATGACAAATGACAACGTCGACAAGCACGCACATACTTTAGAGAGCGGATTCCAAGCACTCCGCCCATCTAAAAAGTAATTAACCACATCTATAACTCTGCTACGCTGACCAAGGCTTGTTGAGGGGTCCAGCTAGTGCCGGACAACGCGCAGGTCGATTCAGCGCACTCCATGTGCAGTGATCTCTCCGCCGTCTTGAAATGGCCTCCCAAATCCAGTCGACGGCTTTGAAAGGTACACCACGCGCCCACCCCTCTGCGTATGATCAGCACACTTGACATCGCATTGCAGTCACACGAAGAACTCACCAAGCCACCATCGGACAAAAGGCGTTCGCAATACCCCATTATGCCACTGATACCAATTCTCATCATACGCAATCTTCACCGAAGGGTTGACGTATATACGCGGTGGTCGCTCGGTGGTGTTGTATAACCGATGCAGGTCGTAGTTGAGCAAGAAGCATTCACTGTGATCGCATGCGTCGACGCCGGACTCGCGAAATTGTAGAGGCAATTCGAGAGAGGGTGACATGCGTGATTCGGGGTATGAAGCTGTGTAATGTCCCTGTCAGTCAACTTGTACCCAGGGGAAAGAAGCCATACTCACAGTTGTCCAGCATCTTCCATCCCCGCTTCTTCAAGCGCGTCGGTTCCTCCCTGTATTCTCTCACTTGGGCTAGTAATGGCGCAGCGGGGAGGATGACAGCTCCATTCCAGCACGCGGCGACGGGAAAGGTTTTTTCCTCCTTGATGAGTTTGACTGTGGGAGCGTCCTTTGCGTATGGCCAGAATGCTCTGAAGGGTGTGCCGCAGACGTCTCGAATGACCCATGTGTCATATAGACCTATAATTGTCTCAGTGAAGGTTGTTCGTGTTTGATGTCTCAGTCACTAACCTGAAGCTCCAAAGTCCATCGCGCATGCCATATCATAATCCGGTTCCTCTTCGTCGCCTACACGTGTATCGATCAATCTCACAATAGCTTGGTAGGTGAAGTAGACGTCGTTGAGGAACAAGACTTTGGTGAACGAGTCATAGTCTGACAATCGGACCTCATCGTCGTCGCTCTGCAATGGCTCCAAAGCCCTATTTCTTGCTCGTGCAAGATATGCTATACGTTCAGGCGACGTGTTGTATGGCCACACTCTGTCGTCGCTGGTCTCTGTGATGATTCGATGGCGGATGCCCCTCGTTGTCAATGTTGAGCGGAACTCGTGCAGGAGTACTTTTGTGTGATCTTGGCTATTGCTCTCGTAGACGGAAATGAAGGTGTTCTCCTCGCCGACTATTGGAGGAAAGCATGTCAGTGTGTGTGTAGATCAGGTAAAGGAGCGTAATAAACGGAGGCCCACTTACGGTAAGAGCACAGCTTCAAGAGCTCCTCTGTCCATGTAGGCAACACCGCCTCATTGTTGTACAAGTTCGCAGCGATCATGTACCGTGCCGGTCTATCTCCGTCCATCCGTGACAAGATGGGGAGCTCTTCTCTCTGTTGCTTGAACCCTGCGCTAGCCCAGTAAATGAGGAAGATGGTTGATAATGCCAAGAAAGCTCTGCGCTTGTTCGACCATGCTGGTCTGTTGACAGCCGAGTTTCTCAATACGACGAATATGACTCCTATCCACGTTCCTGAAGTCCACAACACCAAGGCGACCACAAAGCCAATGTACGCGTGTACAGTGGTGAAAAAGGGGTATATCCGGAACAAAACCAGAGTAACCAATAAACCGACTACGCCGCAAGCTGCCAAGAGCGGATCTCGCGTCGTGACTGATGGTGAGGGCGAGCGTGATCTTCTCAGTGTCGCTGTCCATGCCGGGTCGTACTCTTTGTAGTAGCCTTCCAGGTCGTCTTCCGAGCTTCCATAGCTGGTGTAGTCCTCTTGGCTACTGTCCTCTGAAGACGCGTACTCATGTTCCAGAGGTGCCATGGGATTGGGCCGGAGCGGGGTTGACGTGGAAAGGCCCTCGGTTGAATTAAAATAGTTCTGTATGAAAAAAGAACGTGTGGGGTTAGAGACCGGGGGGTGTGGTTGTTTACTCGTGAGCAAGTGGGAGCAAGACAAAAGGCGTGAGTGAGTGAGTCGTCTCTGTCTATGCAACAGAGTGTATTATGGCCCGAGTCGAAAGGAGTGTTGAACGAAGGGATGTAACAGGAAGGACGAGTTGGAATGCTATAAAAGTGGTGTATTGAATCACTATGGTGTATGGTTACTGTGTTATGCTGTGCTGCTGCTGCAT
>JALPBY010000121.1:0-44954 GCA_026538315.1 Cryptococcus sp. GC_Crypt_6
CTGCCCCAAACAGTCACTACACAACTTGATACAGTACCACTCAGCTGAACACCAACTCAATCACAATGTCTACCACTGATCAGAGTTCCAAAACTTGTGCCAGACGTGGCTGTGGAAACCCACCAGACGCTTCAGGTGTTTGGTGCTCCACAGACTGCAGTATTGAAGTTTACTCCTCAACTGTCAGCTTAAGTCTTCCGGCCCGGTTTTATTGCTGAATCGCTCGTGCATATCACACCTTGAGATATTTGCTGACTACCTGCATCACACAAAAATCGTGCGTCGGATTCGAAACAGAGCTCACAGCCGTTCGACCTCGCCACTCGAGAATTCCTACGAAGTCTACGAGACGCCTCGAGGCCGGCGAAATCTAACACAGCGAGCAAATCCGGAGATGGGTCGGAACGCAAGTGACCGAGCGGTGTCAGGCTGAGCAAATCGATAGCGAAGCGGCGGGCTCCAACGATCGTTCTGCTGAATGAGCAGAGAGAAGTAGTTCCGATATTACAATGCATGATGTGATGACTTCTATGCCTGATGAGTGAATGAATGTCGACGATCTATAGTGTCTATCTAGCTGCCAGAGAAATCTGAATTAACCCGACCATATTGGCTGTCCTACTTCGGCTCAGTCTCCAGCTCCTTTTCCTCGACCGCACTATCTTGCTTAGATGAACGGCCTCGAAGCTTGTCGAGCAGTCCTGAAGACACTGGTGCGATACGCGGAGAGATGATGACGATCGCTCCTGCCATCAAAGTGAAGCCGACGAATATACCCGCGTGAGTGAATTTGTTGTCTTGATTTGTGATGAGAACTGTAAGTGGAACCCATTGTCAGTCTTGGTCTTAGCCGATATGCCTAAAGGGATGAAATGGTAATTACTCACTACCACAGATCACTGGTCCGATCAAACTCGGTACAGAAGTAAGAGACCAAAGCATGCCCAGACGCATACCAAACTCCCTCGTAGGCGAGATCGACCCCATGCACGCAGCTACCAGAGTCAACCAGGCTCCACTGAAGAAGCCATACGACACCAGCCCAACGACCACTCCAGCTGGCGATAGCGGGCTGGGAGTCCAGAGTCCGAATGAGGAGATGGCAGATCCGATGCCAACAAAGGTGAAGACTGTCCAAAGACCGAAAGTATCTGCCATCACACCTGAAGATATTCGTCCAAAGAATGATCCGGCTTGAAGAATCGCGATGCAGTAAGAGGTGATATTGGCCGGAGCGTTGTTGGCGGTTACGAATACTTCTGCGTCGTAGTATGGCGAGAAGAAGCTATGGTACAGGATTGTGATAGTCAGCACATAGCCTCAACAAGAAGATCTCTCAGATCAAGCAGCTGGATATTCTTGTGCACTCACTTCATCATTACGAGACAAGCTCCGATTACAAGACATGTGTACCGAACATCTTTCCATGGGCCAAGCAAGCTCCGCAGAGGCGGGGGTGTTCTGGGTGGCAGCCTCGCCTTGAGGAAGAACCATGACGGGAACAGGAGCACGGCATTCATCCCAGCTATAACGAGCATGGCATTCCGGAAGCCTGTTGAATTGCGTAAGTGATCGACGCGCTGAAGAAGAGGAAGAAGCGTAGACTTACTCATCTCGTCAAACAGTCGTTTCAATGCAATAGGATAGATGACACCTGACAAACCACTGCCGCACACGACGATAGCTATAGCGGTACTTCGCTTGCGCATGAACCAGTGTCCTACGACGGCGGTGGAGGGGGAGTACATGACTGAGCCCGAGAGACCGAATAGAGCGTGAGCCAGAATGAACTGGTAGTACTGTGTACAGACTGGCCAATAGAGTTAGCACTGTGACCAAAATTTGTAGAAGGTGTATTCTCACAAGCTATTGCGACAACGGCTGCGACCGACATTGTAGTACCGACAAGGACCAATGTGCGGGCTCCATGAGCGTCAAAATATCGTCCAGCAACGATGGAGCCCACAAAGCAGAGAAACGCTTGGATTGTAGCCACCCAGCTGATCGACGTGAAATAGCGGTAGTCAATATGGGGTCTTATTTGGATAAATCAAGATGCACTTACGCCACTTCCGATTGGGTATAGTTGCTCAACTGATTAGCAAGATAATATGTTTTGAGCTGCCCAAAAGACGTGACTACGGATGCGATACGCGGTGAGCTATAGATAGCAGGAGACGAAGGGAAGGGCTAGGCGTTGATAGAAGCGAAAACGCCACTCACTGAAACCGAAGATGCAGAATAAGATGAAGAACGCCGCTCCGACGCAACACCAAGCTTCTCTTCCTCCTTCTGGCGGAGGTCCTATATCGTCGTCATTTACTCCCATCTGCTTTTCCACATCCGGATCGCGTGTCAATCTTCTTTCCAACTCCACATGACCCGACGGCAGAGGAGGAGGAAAGTTGTCAAATCCATCTGTCCGTGTCGGCGGTCGATGAAGGTGTTGTAGATGATGCGGATGTTGCGGGTCGCCTGGTTGTTGTGTCCGCGTACGACTAATATGCAGATTTAGTTGAATAGGGAAAGGATCAGGGTTGAAGTGCGGTCGTGAGGCAGTAGGGGCCAGTGGCGTGTGTTCAACCGGTGCTGAAGTCGATGCTGTCGGCACCGAACTGCTAGCTTGGGCCGACATGGCGATGGCGATGAGATGATGCTTGAGTTGGGGAAAACAAAAATCAATGCTGTTCTATCATATACAATAATGGGCTCTTGAAAGAGGCAATGGAATGAAGGAGACTTGAAATGAAACAGCGGACTACAAACAGATACGTTGTACGGTCTGGAAGTGTGATACAAGGGTTGTTAAACAACCGGCGGTTAGAAATATCTATCGCAACTGAAATACCGGACTTGAAAATCGATTACTATGGAATGTAGCAGCGCTTGACCTCGGTTAGCAGAAACGGCCGCAGCGACATGAGCCCGTATCGCGATCAAGAACGACTCACGGAACACGCACCCGTGTTATTGGTATTGGAAAATATCTGCGTTTCAGTAAATCTTTCTTGTTATACCGGCGATCTACCGGCCGGTTATAGAGCTGGAATTGGGAAAAGATAAGCAACAACCAACCACTTACGGCCGTTTACTCCGTGACTTCGTTACCACGTGTAATTGGTTCCGCTCTTAAGAGCTACTTGATCCTCGTTGCACGTGCAAGTGTCCGTTGTCATGCTCCAGTCACTGCTTTGTTTCATTGAAAAACAAACATTACATAGCTCTCACTAGGTATCTACAATGGACTCAATCCAAGCAGGACCATCTCGCGGGGCTGTTGGTACGGAGCATGCGAATGGCTCATTAACCGCGAGACAGCGTGAAAAGGCTCCTGTGCGAAGGGTGCAGCTACACGATGTCCGTCTCGATGACACCGGTTTGGATCAGGTATGTCTCCCAATATGCTCTCCACTCATTCGTGCCAGATGCTGACAGCATGATGGTTGCAGGAAATCGATCTTCTGATCGGGCAATATCTCGAAAGCAGAGGCTCACCTACTGCCACACGGTTATGGGAGGAACAAATCCTTGGTCGAGGCGCAGAAGGCGCAAGTAGGAAAGAGCAGATCGAAGACGTAGAGCGGGCTATACTCGGTGCGCCCGCTTCATCACCCCAAATGATCAATTCACATCGATCTGGCTAACTCAACGTTGTTAGATGGCGATTATAGTGCTCTCGAAGGGCTCATTGCTCAGCCTGGGCTCTTGAGACCGCAAACGCAGAAAGCATTTTTATATTTATGTTGGAGACAGCAATTTCTCGAGCATGTTGAAAACCGTGAGCTTCACCACACTTCCGTCATCTGCCTTCCTGAAAAGGAAGTGAGGACGAAAGACTGATACGTTGATATCGATGCTAGGCGAGTCGCAAAAGGCGTTCAATCTTTTACAAAAACGACTGAAACCCCTCGAGCACTACCAACCAGTCCCATACGACTTTTACTCTCTATCCTACCTGACGTCAGCTTCGACGGTCCATGACGCCCCAACTTTCAGAGATTGGGCGGGTGTCGGTCCAGAGAGAGATAGATTAGTTGGTATGTGGAGGGAGCTGATGGATAGCGAGCGCGCTGAAGGTAAATACTTCTCTGTGTCACCACACTGCACTTCTATCTTGGGGTCATTTGGGAGGTCAGCTGACGTGAGCCCTGTTGATTAGGCGTAGACAAGAAGTTCGTGCCTCCAGACAGACTACGTACACTTCTTCGCCAAGCAGCCGCATGGCAGGTATCTCAATTAGGCGCAACTAGCGAGGAACCGACTAGAATATCCTCGTAAGTCATATACGGAGTGCAATCTTACAAAACGCTAAACAGAGTTTACAGGCTACTGCAAGATTATCGCCCACTAGCTCTCCCTGAACGACTCTTGCTTCTAGTTAATGGTCATAAAGGCAATATCAAGGCGGTCGATTTCATCGGTGCAGATGGTCAACTAGCTGTCAGCGGAGCCAGGTAAGCAAATGTCATCTCATCGGAAAGTAGTAATCTGACGGAAACAGCGATTCCACGCTTCGGGTGTTCTCTACGATTGATGGTTCGACCCATCAAGTTCTGTCTGGGCATACCTCACGTATCTGGGACTGCGCTTCATCGACCGCGGGCGCAGACATCGCCAGTGCATCGGGAGACGGTACGGTCAGGATCTGGTCGCTTCGAGATGGATCGTGCCGAACAGTTTTGCGTGGAGACGGAGGGGACGTGTACAGCGTCAAGTGGCGACCAGGTCACGAGGTAAGTCTACGCAGCTGCAACCATGCTTCTGTGGGCAAATAGATGCTGAGACGGCATTCTTTTTACAGAATCAGCTCGCGTCGGCGTCATACGATCGGATCCTGCGGTCGTGGGACGTTGAAACGAGCAAGCAGATTCGAACGTTCTCCGGCCACAGCCAGAGCACTCTAGCGGTCACCTTTGACTCTACCGGCAACATGCTTGCGTCGGGGTGCGTTGATTGCCATTGGATCGCATGAAAGGCTCAGAATTGACATTCTTAATCGCGTAGATCAAAAGATAAGCATATTCGATTATGGGATGCCGTGGGCGGCGTCTGTATTCAAACATTCTCTGCATGCTTAGGGGAGATCACATCGGTGGAGTTCGACGAGGACGGCAGGTATCTTTTGGCGGGGTGCAAAGACAACTCGAACAGGTTGTGGGACTTGCGAATGGTCAGTGTGAAGTCATGACATTGCGATTTCATGTGCTGACTTTAGGTATACAATAGCAACGCAACTTGTATCGATACACGGGACATCAGAACACGTCCAAGAACTTGATCCGATGCGGATTCGCGTATTCTTCCTCGCTGGTCATAGGCGGTTCAGAAGATGGTTCGGTCTACATATGGGAGAGAGAAGGCGGGGCCGCTGAGGCTGCCAGTAATGCCGCCGGCGTGACTGGAGCATTGTACCCCACCACTCCCGGTAGAGCGAACACCAATACTCTGCTGGCGGCTGCAACAAACGACGCTCGCGCATCGCCGGCTTATTACCCGCCAAGGCAAACAAGGACTGTCCATAATAGTGCGCCATCAGGTGGTGGGACTACAGTGAGGCCGATCAAGGTGCTTGAAGGTCATGAAGAAGGGGCAGTCTTTGATGTAAAGTGGCGCGAGGGTACAATGATTAGTGCTGGCGAGGATGGTGCAGTTGGGATTTGGGGTGCGGACAACGGCGCGGCATAAGCTTCGAGCGGGGACGTTGCTGTACTACAATTCACTATGCATAATCGCTTGACCGCCCGGTGCAACATGAACGGACATCGCGGAGCTATTTATCCGGACTGGAAGGAGGAGAGCGTGGTCACTAGTTGAGCTAGAGCAGCACTACGGTCCGTGACAATTATGACAAGGTTTGGTGGCGGTTATCGTTGTTGTTGTCTTCCGAGTGTCCGAGGTTTACGTATCATACTGCGACGCTAAATGAAGTTTGGTCTTGTTTGTACCCTGAAAAAGAAAAATAAGCCATAATCGCTCGCACAAAAGAAGGGACGCGTTGTACCTATCAGACACTAACAAGGAGACGATATAACGCGTCCATCCAGCCGTTAACGGCAGTAGTGCAATAGTAGTTGGCTTTGGGAATGGCAGAGCTTACATCATGTCCTGTCGCGTCGGATAGGTCACGCGGCATCTGTCCGTTGGTGATCGACTGCAATTGTAGAGCGTTGCGAGCAATCTTATTATTTTGTACCGTCGATACTGCACCAATACAATTGCTACCGCACCGTGTCTCGATCACTTCTCGTGTAGAACGAGTCTGGCCGTGCCGAAACAGCCGTAAACCTTCCTACGAGTTCAACGTCCATTGTGCAGACGAGGTACCGCAGCAAAAGCGCGAAGGGGCCAAAGCCAAAGCAAGAACGAAAGAGAGCGAGAGCCTTTGCACGGGATCACGATACTCTAACAATCTTTTTCAAGCATCGCTCTTCGTGCATCGTGCATTCCACAGCGACCGGAAAGGCCTGTCCATCTGGTCAAACAGTGACAAACATTTACGAGAGTTTAGGTCATTGCATCCCTTGGACAATCCACTCGGTGACCTTCTGTCCTTCTTCGTGTATCTGTGTCGGTAGCAGGTCATTGTTCTTCGGCGAACACTGCCCGGACGGAACAACACCGCAAAATTAGAAATCAGCTTGTTGTCGTCTTCACAGCTGGAATCGAGTGTTTGTCTTCAAGTGTTCGAATCGCTTTCAACATTTGCCATCGTCGGCCTCGACTAGTAGATCAATTCGTGATAGAAATAGACAGAGACAAAGAGGAGAAGAAGACGGTCGACATTGTGTCTGGGACTTGAGACGAGGAGAACAAAAGGGATCAATACGGACCAACATCATCAATTAACGGCCATCAAAACTCTTCGTGTATCCCGTTGGCCGACGTTTATTTACTCTACCATCTGCACTCTGTCAGCAGTACGACTGGCCTTCATCCCGTTTTTCATCGACACCAAAGGCAGCAATCGACATCCCGCTCCTTTGATCAGTCACCAATCTACACGCATTACCCCTCTCGCCTGACTCAGTTACACGGACACTTCACGAGTGCACGCAAATCGAAGAACAGGAAACAAGCCTCTTGCACACGACCTCGCATATGGGCTTTGGGATTGGACATTGAAGCCCCTACGCTTGAAGACAGAGTAAAGATATACCCGTACCGTGAGTTCATCCTTGTGTTCGCCGGTCGCCCTCCACACCTCTCTTCGCTAGTATCGTGCAACATTCAATTCAGCGGAGACAATATCCTGTCTCACCTCCAAATCCCATTTCACTTCCGCCCGACCGGGCTTCTCCCCAATCACGTGGGATGACAACAGCGACGTCTAGGCTTGACAACATACCTGCCTCGCTCTCTTCCTCACATCTTTCATACCTGGTGGGCTGTTCGCAGCAAACATCCCTCCGTCACCATTTCCGGCTCGATATTTCATACATGACCTCTTCGCCCCCTTCAGAGCGTACCATGTGGACCCCTTCTATCTCTTTCTCGAGACACTTTTGGTCTCGCTGCTGTATCGCTTTGTTTTCCTTCTATTCGTCTCCATTTCACTTTGTTGCTTCTTCCCGCTCTGCGAGCTTGTCGTCGAGCATTTTCTCTTGCTGTATCTGTCTTTACCATTTGCTGCATTGTCTAATTCGCTCAACCTTTTCCCTTCGTGCTGCTTTCTTACGCCTTTGTCCGGTCGTATCTTGCTCTGTATCCAACACCGTTGTATCACATAGCTTTGAGCTTGTCGCTCACAGAACGGCTTCCACAGTATCTCGAAATAATCAATACTCGCAATGTCACTCTTAGCTCCACGATACCAAGAGAGCGAACGCGCTTCTGTCATCCTGCCCACCATAACTTGCTCGTCATGCGCTGCTCCCATACCCATGTCAAACCTAGGCGAGCACAAATGTCAAGGGCCATCAAGAGGTATAGCGGACAGAAACACCCCTCGACCTTCGCAAATCGCCATACCTGCTGCCAGGCCTTCGCAATCAGGAGCGTTGCCCAGTCCATCCCATTTTGTACCACGGCCACCCTTTGCCGGCCCTTCAAGCGCACATCCCTCTCCTACCGAGCTGCATATCCCCCGTAGACCTTCTCCAACCAATTTATCTCCACTAGACGCTTCGTTCGCCTACGTACCACCAGCGCGCACTCCTTCACCAACGAATCCGTTCTTCCCCAAAGCTGATCAGCAACAAAACGGACCCGTCGGTCTTGGCTTCAGCCAATCAATGCACGACCCCATGCCTGATACAACCTCCGGAGGCGAGTCAGGAATGGCTGGTGTCGGAAGACGGGCCTTTGCTGCTGCTGCCTGGGGCGTGCGTGCCGGTGTTGCGCTCGCTGCATCCGCTCGATCCCCGACCGATCAATCGGCACAAGCATCTTCATCCCAGCATCCCTTTACATGGCAACAACCTCGGTCAGAGCCTACGCCGCGAGAGCCTCCCATTATGCCAAAGGCACCTCTGGCTAATCGACAAAGGAACGAATCTTCATCTCGCCCTCCTCTGAGGCATGCCAATACCTTGCCAATGTCGCCTCCACAAGCTTATCCAGCATCTCCACCTCAACGATCCGCGTCATCTCTCGGTCAACGTTCTGCAGCGCAGCCCATCTCTCCGCCTCGGCGCAAGGAGTCCATCTCGTCCGAAACGAGCGGTCACGCGTCAGACCGAGGGGAGGACAATATTGCACATATGCTCCGCGGCCGCAGTACACCAGGCTTATCGCAGGCGAAGCCAGGGTTCTTTGACAAGGTAAAAGAGCTCAACAACAGGAGTAACACCTCGTCTCCGGTTAGGGGTGTGGGAATGTCGCGTACTGCCTCCAGCGATTCGAGAGATGAGCGCTTGGTCGCCAGCCCCGTTCAGACAACGTTTGAGCTGGATGACGACTTTGACGATGATCAGGGATCTGCACTTCCTTGGGCAACTCCGCATGACGATGATGTCGCCGACACTCACCTTGGTGCTTCTCGAACGCATCAAAGGCATGCCACCGCAAGTAGCGAAGTGTCATCGAGCTCGTCTGCCAGCTCGAGCGCTCGATCTGGACGCTGGGGAGCTAGCGGACCGGATTCCGACGAAGTAATCACTCCTAGTCAAAGCTGGGAAGGGCTTTCCGACAGGGCAAATGGGACTAGCCGCGCCGATGATACGCCGATCAAGGCATACGGCAATCTCGATCAGATCGGCGAAGAAGATGAGGACGAAGATGGCGAGCGTGTCATCTTTGGTACACCTACAGCTAGGACAATCGGGCGTGACGGAAATCGCCTTCCCAATTCTACTTCAGCCTCGACCATCACTTCTGCTAGACCATACAAGCCTACAACGGTACCACACCCGTCGCCCATTCGAAGCAAGACCATGCCTGATCCAAAGCGATTGTCAGATCCCAAATCAACCACTTCCTCATCCACCTCGGAACGCCGACGGAAAACATGTCAAAAGTGCGGCGAAAATGTCGGTGGTTCGAAACGGTTCGTTGAGCGAGATGGAGTCGTACTCTGCGAGAAGGATTGGAAGAAGCTTTACTTGCCTTCGTGCAGGCGGTGCAATTTACCGATCGAGAAGTCGGCTGTGTCGTCCTCGGACGGACAGCTCAAGGGTAAATGGCACAGGGCGTGCTTCACATGTACGCGCTGCGACAGGCCATTTGCGGGCGACGATTTCTACGTGTATGCGGGGAAACCGTGGTGTCAGCATCATTACCACGAGGAAAAGTGAGTAGGCTGTTGCTCATGACACTGAACATCGGCTAAACATAGACCCTCCTTGTAGCGGTACTCTATGCGCCTCGTCGTCGTGCCGTCAGCCTATCGAGGGCTCTTGTATTCTCACCACGGGCACGAACCCACAACGATTCCACCCCGGGCATTTACGATGTGATCATCGAGGCGGCGTTTCAGGCTCGCAGACATGTCGAGAGTCGATGGACGAATATTACGATGTGGCAGGACAGAGGCTGTGCGAGAGGCACGTTGGCGAGGCACTTCGTCGGGCAGATGGCGGTGTTGGTGGCGGCCTTAGCATGAGGGCCGAGAAGAGGAGAACGAGGTTGGTTGACCTTCCTGTAGGCGGGTTTTAGAGCAGGATCAATATTCAAGTTGTATTGAGTTGAGCTATATGTAGAAAAGGACAATTGCATTCCCCACACATGTTGGGCTTGTTAGTATTTGGACATCGCTTAGACCTACCGAGCACTGATGTCATGCAGTACAAATGCAAGACTGCTTGCTCAAGATTGGTCTGTCCAGAGCCATACTAACCGAAGGCGTGGTCACACAGATTGAAACTGATTGATAGAACGATTCAAAGTAATATCATCGTTCCCCTACACCACAAGAACAATTGAGTATATAATTTACCCCAAATTTCTTCTATCATCTACGGCCATAGAGCTCAGAAAACGCCGCATCCCGTCTGATCTGCGCAGCTAAGCTGAGCATCGCGGGGTTAGTACCAGAGTGGGGGACCATCTGGGAATCCCTCGTGCTGTAGTTTTTGTTTCTGCCTTGCTTTTTTTCGATCGCAAAGTTCACAGCGACGTTGATAGTCATATCAAGATGAATGAGGTGAAGCATGCTCGTGCGTGTTGTTCATTTTGTAAACCATCAGAAGATCGAGATTTGATGGTACCTCGTTCCTTTGCCAAATACACACATGCACTACTTTTTGATGCCTTTGATTCACATCAACCAGCTTCAAGCTGAGTGAATCCGAAAGTTCGATGCAAGATGCATGACATGATCCGAAATCCGGACTACTCTCTACACTTATATTCGTTATATGCTGTATTCCACACCTACTGTTTGTTGGCTTGGAGTTTCTGCACCAGCCTCTCCTCTACTTTCTTCATGTAGACATCGGTGGTAACCCAGTCGTCCCGGGTCATCTTTTTCCCCTTCATAGCCAAAGCCAAATCTTTAGTCATGACACCATCTTTGTCAATCACTTCCACACAAGCCTCTTCTAACGCAGTAGCGAATTTCTCGAGGGCAGGTGTCTCGTCCAGCTTGGCTCGGAAGGCTAGTCCTCGAGTCCAGGCGAAGATGGAGGCGACGGGGTTGGTGGAGGTCTCGTGGCCTTGTTGGTATTGTCGGTAGTGTCGCGTCACGGTCCCGTGAGCGGCCTCAGACTCCATCGTCTTTCCGTCGGGAGTAATGAGCTCCGACGTCATCATCCCCAAAGAGCCGAAGCCCTGTGCGAGAATGTCGCTCTGTGAATCACCAGAACATCAGCCTCGTCAATCCACCATTATGCAAGATCGACAAGTCATTCACCATGACATCACCGTCGTAATTCTTGCACGCCCAAACGAAACCGCCATCTGACTTGATAGCCTGGGCGACCATGTCGTCTGCGAGTTGAATCAGCTATGTATCAGAATGCTTAATGTGGTGAGCTCACCAATCAGTCGGTGCTCATAGTATAATCCTGCCTTCTCAAATTCTTTCTGGTATGTTCTGAATGCCAACTCAGCAACTATTGCGAACCAATCGCAATGGTGACAACACTCACGACTCGTAGACCTCCTGGAAGATATCCTTGAAACGCCCATCGTACTTTTTGAGGATAGTGCTGATAGCAAGTCATAATGAGCGGCCATCCCACTGCAACTTGAAAGACGAGGACGAGAGCTTACTTCTTCGTAGACATGAAGAGAGGCATGTTCTTGCTCAGAGCCATCTTGAAGCTGGCGTGAGCGAAGCCGTAAATGCTCTCTTCGGTGTTGTACATGGCCAAAGCGACGCCTTTGCCTTTAAAGTCGTAAACGTTCATCTCGGTGGGTGCGCCTCCGTCAGCAGGAGTGTAGGTGAGTGTGAGCTTTCCTGGACCAGGAGCGAGGAAGTCGGTCGAGCGGTACTATCAAGTGTCAGAGTAGTCAGTATCCAGCGTGTTTGAAATTGACGGGAAGGAGACTGAGGTGAGCAAGGTACATACTTGATCACCAAAGGCATGTCGACCGATGCAGATTGGTTTTGTCCATCCTGGTACAGGCTTGGGGATCTTGTCGAGGATGATGGGTTCACGGAACACGGTACCGCCCAAGATGTTGCGGATCTACAAATATGTATACCATCAGCAATGACCAGGAGATGAGATAAATACGTAGATAGAGACGTGCAGTGCCGTTGGGACTCCTCCACATCTCCTTGAGGCTGAACTCCTTTACTCGCGCCTCGTCAGGGGTGATGGTAGCGCATTTTACACCGACGGAGTACTTCTTGATGGCCTCTGCAGAGTCAACGGTGACTTGATCGTTTGTCTAGCAATCAAAGTCAAAGTCAATTAGCCAAGTCTGTAACTATTATGGCGGAGGTGTACTCACAGCATCACGGTTCTCCATTCCGAGGTCGTAGTACTTGAGCTCGACGTCGACATATGGCAGAATGAGCTGCGAGCAAGCAAGACGAGGAATGAGCAAGAGTAGATAGATATTTGATAAACTCTTTGAGTAATACTAAAGAGGCAGAGAGGAGCGACGTACCTCCTCGCGGATCTTCTTCCAGATGATGCGAGTCATCTCATCACCGTCAATCTCCACGACGGGGTTCTTGACTTTGATCCTCTCGAACGCTGATCCTGCCGGTGTAGCATATCCTCTAGCAGCCATGTTGAGAGAGAGTGGGATGGAGGGGATGCGGAGCGCGGTGGATGAGCGGAGTGATGTCCTCGCAAGTGAGGTAGGGCGGGCGAGCTGCCAGTGAGCCGAGCGATTAACTCGGATCGTATATCATAAAACATATGGACAATGTGGTCATCTGCAATCCGCCTCGAAGGACACCTGGACTTGATCCCATGACCAGAATACATAGCTCTCACGTGACGGGTGACTGCCAGACTCACCATTGTCAATCAGTACAAGCTTGCCTGCGGGGTTGTTGGGCAGAGTTACAGTGTACGGGCGAAGAGCAGAGAGCGGAGTGAAGGTGAGTATGAGTAGTAAAGTTTAGAAGAGATAAAGCTATATTGTCGCTCTACATTTCCAAGCGACACAGCCAAGTGATTTTCGGTATTTGCGGCCGACTCACCCGGAGATCCATTTCCCATCACAACGAGCCAAGAGCCGTTGGAAAAAAAAAGTCACCGTGAGAGTATAAAAGTTGTGATGTCACTACTTTCGATAATAGGTTCGAGTAAAGGCAGAGTTGGTCGTTGTCGCTGTCGATCTTGACAATAAGACACTATATCTACTAGCTAAAACAGGATAGAACTCAGCTCTTGTCGAATCGTTGTCATACACGATGCGCACATCACTCATTCGCTTGGCCAGCGCTTCGGGCCCATTACCTCTATCCGTGACTCAAGCTTCAGTTCAGCTTATCCCGCCTATACCGTGAGTGGCGACTTTCGTCTCTTCAAATCATAGATCGATATACTAATGAAAATAATTGGTGACCAGGTTGTATAGACGGTTATTACGAGCGCACCGCGCACTGCCATTAGAGATGCGATTCATGGGCGACTCATATGTCAAGTCCGAGTTCCGAGCGACGCGCAAAACAGACAATCCCCTGCATATAATAGCGTTTTTGTCACAGTGGAAATTGTATCTCGACGAAATACAAGGATCACAGTCGTCAATCACAGAGAACGGGGGTGGGTGGAGAGGGAGGAGACTCGATACGGGCGCATTTGAGAAATTGAGTAATGAGCAAGTAGGCCAGCTGTACGAGCTCATGCACGCCACCAAAGATGTCTGGAAGAGGTGCGTTCCATCTCTCCATCTTACTGTTCTCTTGATGAGTATGACTGATCGGGGGGTACTCTCGCAGCACCGAGCAACTAGAGGAAGAGGCCGTTGGCGCCGGCGTCGAGGAGCAATCTTCCTCGTCAAAAGGCAAACACTAGTTTTTCACTCTTCACTACCAATTGTACCCTTTACTCCATCAGCATGCAACATCATCATCATCAGCTGCCATTGTGCATAGTATACATGCTTGCTGTACACCTTATGTTTGCTACTGACTCCGCTGATCACTCTCCTGCCACCCTAACCATGACTGAAGCCATTCACCTTGACCGAATTTGTCCCTAGCGAACCATTACTCGTCATGCTTAAAGGCAATGGGACAGCACTGGCCGATCTATTCCTACCCAAAGCTATCTGCCTGCTTGGCAATTGCAATCCCCTCAATCCTTCTTTCACCGGCTGAACATGAGTAGTCGGATTATAGTCCCATCCAGCGCTTGCGGGAGGGTTCGGATAGCTATTACCGTTACCGTTGATCGACGTCGACGAATGGTTGGAATACGCATAAATTGCTGAGTGAGGTGGTATATGCAGATCTTCCGCACTGCTCCCAGCCAGTGACGTACTCATGGCACCGTTGCTCCCCTTAGAGCGATGGAAGGAGGAGATGGATCGCGCCGACACAGGTGGGATCGGGGCGGGGGTCACGTTTCCTGGCCGCAAAGACGATACTTGTATGAGGATTGCGCATTCCCTAGTTGCTTGAGTGAGACGAGAGCAATTTTGCCTCACGTTCGTGGGGAACATGTGGTTCGCGGAGATGATCTTGACCAGCTCAGACACCTTGACAACAGTTTTGATGAATGTCTGCGCGTCATCAGGCAAAGTCGTCGTAGCGTACGCCATCGGATTAGCGCGGAGGCCCATGAGCGATTCTCGCAGAGCAGCGGTGATTTGCTCCGCGACCGATAACAGGTGGAGAAGCTCGGTGTGATGTTTCGCAGAGATGGTCAGTGGTCTTCGGGGATTATCGATAGGTGTCAGAGGCGAAAGAGCTATCCGACCAGCCTCGGACTGACTAGAGGTGCTGCTTTGCGAGCTGGATTTGCTGTGAGTAGGTGCGCTGCTGAATGGCGGTGTTGATGCGCCTACGTCTTCGGCAAGCTTCAACCAACAGGTAAAAGCGATATCTGTGGCTGTTTCGATGACATCGAGGAGGTCTTCGTCGAAGAGCGTAGCAGACGCTGGTGTAGGAGGGCGCACATCCACGGACAATTTCCGACTTGGAGCAGGACGCGTCCCAAGAGACAGGGACAAAGCGTGACTTGATCCTGACGATGAAGACGGCTGATGACCACCACGGTGAGACGACTGTGATGCTGTAGAAACCATAGCGACAGGTTGTGTCGGAGCTACGAGCTCGGGCGGAGTAGTAGGCACTGTTGAAGGGGTACCGTTCGGTGATGTCGTACTGATTGGTACCGGCATGGCAGGGGTGGTCATTTCTTTGATAGCTTCAGATTCCTCTTCTTGGTTTTCGAGTACAATGGTTGCAGATTCCGAAGGTCGATGTCTTAGATACGGAGACGGACCTGATTCGCCCATCATGGGTGTCTCGCCTGTCCTCGGACCACCGGGTGAGCCCATGAGCATCCCCTTCTCGACGTCCTGGGACGAGAATGATCCAGCTTGTCGGCGTATCCTTCCAGCGGCCCATGAAGGAGGTGGCCCATTGCCTACTGGCAACGGGGCAGGAGTTTGATCGACCACTTGGCTAAGAGGAGAATTGCCCACGAGGGACTTTGTGACTGATGGTGGCGAATGAGACTCCCTTCTCTCGATGATAGGTGAGATGGGCGTGCGACCAGAGAGCGAACCAGTTATAGCCATCTTCTGCCCGCCCATCACCGCCCTCATCGCTACGCCATTTCCATCTGAAGCAAGAAGCGGCTTGATTTCAGCTAAGAGCGGTGCCATATTCTGCCACGAGCAAGCGACCTCTGCCATTGACCCATAAATCATGAGCAATAGCGTACGAGTATATCGCACGTCATTCCCTTTCAATGCAGGCACTTGGAGTCGCAGTACCGCTACAACTTTGGAAAAGACTGCGACGTTTTCTCTTGCTGCGTCAAGAACGCCCCGAATAGCGTGTACGGGCGGTGTATGTCGTCTTGACATTGAATCGAAGCGATCCAATGCGTTGATCAAGGTGTTCATATAGTTGCTGGCTGGTTCCATGACGCGCGAAAAGACATTTGCTATGCGATCGTTCACTGCAAATACGAGGTACTGTCTCAAGGCTGAGTGAAGCTGCGATAAGGCGAAAAGAATGCCACGAATTGCGTCGATGAATTTGAGCAGAGCCGGCGGTATAGCTTTCGAGATGGTAGATACGGGTAGAGTGCTCAATCGACGGAAGTACGAGTTTCGGGATTCGTCGATAAGTGGTCCTTCCTGACTGTTGCGTTTCTCCGACATATCCCCGCTGATTTCCCCACTCGTCCGACGCAACATATCCACCGATCCTTTCCGTCCCAGTACCTTGCCCCTATCGAGTGGTGAGAAAGTTGGACCGGTCGGTGACTTGATCATATCCGCGCCCCACGATCCCCTGCCTGGCAACTTGAACGTGGATACAGTCGGTGCTGCAATTCCCAAGCCTAATGTACGAACCTCTTCCACCCCCTGGCCGTCATTCCTTCGTTCCGAGATAATCTTGGCGTGGCTCTGCCGTAGATCGGGTAATGACTTTTTGGCAGTCAGGTTCGCGCTCATGCGCTGTGTGGCGGTATAACTTGCGCCGCGAGAGTGACCCTGTTGCATCGGCACCACGGGCGGTAAGTTTGTCGAGGGCGTGCGAGAGTGAAGTGATGATTCGGTGGAAGCGGACAGAGGAGAATTATAAGAAAGAGCGGAAGGATTGCGCTCATGTCGCGCTATGTTTGTTTGCACACGGCTTATTGGCGAGGCCGCTCGACCAGGTGAGTCATGCTTGAATGGCGTAGACATGGTCCTGGTACTGAGTTGAGGTCTCGCATGGTTGGCGCTTGTATCGGTATCGTCTCGGAGCGCTTGGCCAGCCGGTCTGATGGTTTGAAGGGATGATAATGCGAGTTTGGGCATCTCACGCCATGGTGAAGCGCTGCATGGTGCTTCATAGGAGGCGGAGAGAGGAGGGTCGTCTCTGCGTATTTCAATCGGGCTTCATCAGTTGACAAATCCGAATACGTGCTCCGGTACTCACGTATAGTTGCGATTTTGCTGTTGTAATGATTGCTCAAGCAGCTTGTCTGACTCTGCGGCCTTTTGCCTCATCCAGCTCTTCATGTTCTCAATCCATGGTCGGAGGTCCTCATCCTTCTTGGACCGGCTACTGCCCCCTTCACCGTTCGCTATTGCGGCTTCGCTGACATGCATTGGTCCCAGCACTTCGCGGGGCTGCATGCAAGCTTTATCAGCAGGCGGTCGTGAAGTATATGACAGTGAACAACTCACAGGCCACTCAATGGGATTCTGATCGACCTTGAATACCTTCAATACTGCGAATTCCACTAGATATGAAGGCAAAGTATAGATCTTGTTGTTGGTTAAGGACAAGACTTTAAGGTGGACCAGTCGTCCAGCTTCTTCCGGGAATGAGGTGATCCGATTCTTCGACAAGTCGAGGATCTCCAGCGCAGCCATGTCCGTGAGCTATAGGCAGACAAGATTTAGTGAGCTTGCTAGCGAAGTTGATAAGGGCTTAAGAGCTCACAGCTTTTGGGAATTGGGTGAGATAGTTTCCTTTGAGATTAAGATAGCGTAGTCTGCTCAACCTGGAAAAGGAGTCGACGATGGATCCATCTCTGAGGGAGTTGTACGACAGGGCCAGTCTGTGACAGCGGTACGTTGTTTAGTGTTGTTCTTAACCTGTCATGACGATGTGATATCGAAAGGATAACCTACCGCCAAACGCCCTTCTTCCCCTTGCCTACGCCGGAGCGAAACATTTCCACTGCCTCGTTACCTATTTTCCTGATATCCTGCCTACTGAGATCGAGCGTATCGCCTTCATCTGCTGACCCTCCCAAAGCCTCGTGCACGCGCCGCAGTGTCGGTTCCTCCTCTGCCTCGCTCGTTGCTGCCGAAGTAGGCGTTGAGGAACTAGGGCTAGGCGCAGGAATACCTCCAGGTGAGATCCGATCTGATCTGTGCTGCCCCGGCGGCGGAGAAGAGCCTCCTCGTAGTCCTCGCACTGCTAATGCGACGTGATTATTGGGGGAGACTGGCGAGGGGGATGGATGCTGCGAGGCAGAAGAGAGCGAGTGGCTCGAATGATGTTGGTTAAAGTATGACGAGCTTGCCATCCCAATCCCGCCAGTAGACGCAGTGGGCGACATAGCAGCCGGCGAAGGTCGAGGGGATAAAGCTGAATTCGATCGTAGTCGCAGAGGCAAAGCTGACGAATCTGTGTTCACCCTTAGTCCTGCGCCAGGACGAATCAGACTTGGAGTAGGAGTGATGGTCGCGGTAGACGATGAGGAGGCTGAGGGCGTCATGCTAGATGACGGAGAAGCGGTCCCGCGCGACGCAGACATGTTGTATGTGTGTCGTGTGTTGGTGCGGGAAGCAGAGAGGGAGAGATAGAGGCTATGGAACGAGAAAGTGGTGTGTTATGGCGTCAAAGGTCGTTTCTGTCGTTAAGTCTTGATGTCGCAGTCGATGAACTCCAAGTCAGAGCGTCTGCGCCATATGGAGGACAAGCGACAATGTTCGTATTGTGAATCTATTCCGACTCCTGCTCCATAATTGTGTGTTGTCTGAGGAAGTCGACTTTCACCGTGAAGTCGAAAGGAACGGAGCACGCGCAGATGATTCGTGACAACGTATAAATAGGCCGATCAACAGGTGCGCTCCGCCTAGGAGTGATGGGGCCGAGCCCGAGTGCAAAGGACGTCGTGCAAGTGCTATGCTTATGTCGGGACAGATGGCGATACAGATGATATCTGATAGTACAGCTTCGCTGCTTATTGCTTATGATATGCGAAGGTGAATGATGCGCAAGAAAGGTGGTCTTGGCGTGCTGTGATGTGGTAGTGTGGATTTTGTGTCGCGTCGTTATTTTCTTTGTGCTAGTACCTGTGCTCGACAGCTCTTTCCTCCTTTGCGTGCTGATGATCTCGAGTAGGTCACGATGAGCTATTCGAAGTCTTTGGCTGTAGTTGTATTTGTAGCTGGATGTTGACGGACTTTGCACGTATGGTATAACTAACAGATCTTCAGGCATAGGCACAACCTTAAAATCATACTTTGGTACTACCAACTACCAGCAATTGTGCGTGCTGCAGCTCGCACAGGAAGAACACGTCTCGGCTATCTACTTCGTACTTCTATGCCATAATCCCACACAATGACATACACGATAACACCCGCATTAAACTTATGAACACATGAAACATCTCAGCAAACACCGTATGTATCCTCTTTGCGATTACGCTCTCGCTCGGTAGATGCATGTTTTTCACGTGCGCAAGTGTACAAGCGTACAATAACGCTCAGAACGGATTATCGAACCCGACTACTACCGCTCTCGCCAAGTTCCTCGCAAGGGCTAATCGGACTTGTTCCAACTTGCGCAATGCACCTTCTTCCCCTTTTGTCGCAGCATCGACTTTCGAAGAAGCAGTCTTGGGCAGCGCAAGACCGGCATTGTCCTCCATTTCTCCGTTACGTTGCTGTTGGAGAAGGTATGCAATGAGCTGCGTGAGGTATTCTGGCGCGAATGAAGCATTGGCCAACACCTCTTCAAGTACACGGAGAAGCTCAAATGTCTCGTTGGACGAAAAGACAATATCAGAGTCTGTGCTCATATATCAGCTTCACACCTTGATGCTTCATTTGATAAAGACCCACCCTCTAGCAAGGTGATACTTTCTACCAACAAGACCGCCCAAAAGCCCACAGGGGCGATGCCAGAAGTGAGAAGGTTGACCAATCTTGCACCGGCTCTATCCCTTGCACCTTGAATCATGAACAGGAGGTAATCTCTGAATTCGGACAAAAAGGTTAAACGAGAAGCGAAAACGCTTATTGCTGAATGAGTTTTGACGTCTATGGGGAGATTGAAAGCTGATTCGAGTTGCAATTCCGCTAATGCTGTTGGTGCCTCATTGAGAAGTGTTGGCGGTAATGTCTCGACCAAACGAAGGAATTCTTCGTCGCCTACATGACGCTGGTCAGCATGATCATTTCGCAGTGTGCCTCGATGCCGACTCACCGTCTTCGACATATGAGTCCAGAATCCTCTCTGCTATTCTTGACAGCGCAAAGCCATCACCCGCCATCATACACATCGAAGCGGCCATTCCAAAGTCACCTCGTCTCGTCAATCTCCCCGCGAGAATTTGAGTAATCTGTTTGAACTCCTCTTCCAACTTGAACTCGACGCAAGCTGTTCGGATCTCGTCCAAAAGTCGTATGCCTTCTTCTCCTTCTATTGGGCGACCTTCCACATCCATGTCTTCGTCGCCATTGGCAGCTGTCTGCTCCTTGTCTCTCCCCTTGTCTAGGCTGATCGAAACGTGTTGTATGTGCGTCCGAAGTCGATTCCGCCCTTCTATGCCAGCATAGTTGAGATAGTCGCATGCAACTCGCCAAAATGCTGAATGCTTGGGGTTGTTTTGCAAGATCTCGGCGTACTCGAGCAAGAAAAAGTCACGCAGAGGCGTTTCGAAACGCTGCTCATCGTCTGGTACAAGTTCAAGCTTGTCGAGCAGATCGCCGAGGTGAGCCGCAAGCCATACATCGAGGTCGTAGCAGCCCATCAAGGCCTGACAAGGCAAAGAGGCTTAGCGTGCACCCCTGATCAGTGCTGAAATACTCACTTTGATGGTGTCAGCGGAGCACAGAGCTGACTGAATTGCGTCTTCTGGCAGTGTTGGATCGATGGGAATTTTATCGAGGATGATGCCCATGATTTCTCTGTAGATGGATCGTCAAAAACGGTCTTACTGGTCGTGCAGCTTGCTCACGGCAGATGATCTCTCCTCATATCCACGTCGACCAGAATACCCCATGCACCAACAGCTTCTTTCCAATCAGCTGCTTCCTCCAATACCCTCGTTGGCTTCCCTTCCATGAGCTCGACTACCGTTCTCAGATCGTGCTCCCACGTAGACCAGTGCCCGCCACTACCGTCGTCCAACCATTTTCCTTTCGGTCGACCAGCGGTAAAACTGGCTAGCTCGGCTCTGAACTTGGCCAACCAGTGTTTATGAGCCTGCAAGAACTCTAGATCAACACGCCACTTCTCCTCTGATGACCGGGGGAAGACGCTGAGTTGTTGAGCGAGAAGGTTGGCGAGTTTTGATATGGGTTGATGCGTGTGGTGAGTGAGTGATCGAAGGAATGATGCTGCGGGAAGATGGAAGCCGCGCAAGATGCACTGGCTGATGTAAGGCCAGAAGGAGGGATGCTCCCACGGGTTCTTGGTGCCCATTATGTCATTACCCAGTGAATTATCCGGTGCTGTCACAGCCGATCAGCTTGTACCAGGAAAAGCCCGCAAGGACAACTCACCTGGATCTACGTCGTTCACCCAATCCAGCAGCTCCTCGCCGATGAATCCCTCGCCTTTGCCATCGACAGGGAGATAGAGAATCTCGGCGATGCTCATGATGTTGAATAGAGAGGAGAACTTTGACCGCATAACAGGCTAGGAAGGTTGCAGATGTTAGCGTATAGCTTCGATTGATAGCTTTAGCTTGCGCAGAACTCACATCAAGCTCAGAATTCCCTTTCAACTCCGCTAGATGGTCCAAATAGAGATCTGCCAGTCTCCGCATTTGTGCCGCTGTTTCGGCGTCTGGTGGACCCAACAAGCTTTCAGCAGGAAGGAGGTTCCCCCTCTTGTCCCACGCTTCAGCGAACCTCTCTCCAGCATAGGTAGGTATTCTTCTTGCCCGGGCTTCCGCCACGATCTGTTGTAAAGAGATGAACAAGAGGTGTGATTCGGTGTACAAGTGTACTAGCGGATCCGGAAGTGAGTGTTGGGATGTAAAGTAGATCGTTCGGTCCGAGGACGTTGTTTGCGCTTCGCTCAAGGTCGGTGCTTGATTAGCATTTGACGAAGGCTGCAAAGACCAAATGAGCTACGCGACTAAACGAACAAGGATTGGATAACGAGCTCACCCTCTTGGTCACCCAAATGGACACCTCGCCTCCTACGGGCGAGACAGCAGCAGCGATGGTCCTGCCTGAAGCCTTCCATTTCGCTCGTTTACCATGCAAATATGCCGCTGGTTCGAGGTACGTCACTCCGACATCCGAATCGTATCCAGCTTCCCCATCTGCCATGCTCTCATCTGCGTTGCCTTGGCTCGATGCTGAAGGAGTGGCTCTGAACGGGTTTTGCGAGTTCTGAGCTGTCGCGCTACTTGAACCAAAGAGTGATGTCGCAGGACGAGAAGAGGACGGTTGGGAATTACTCGCGCTGAAGGAGAACGAAGATCCGCTCTGGGGCGCAAAGGAGAAGCCAGTGGAAGTGGGCGGCATGGCCTTTTTGACTCGAGTCCAAGTCTCTGAGCCAGAATTTCTAGCTGTAAACTGTTGTACTAAACGCGTACTGCTCCGTACAACAATGAGGAGGTAGCGAATTCTTGAGGACTGTTTCATGAATGTGGCAGTTGATTTTACCGATGGTTACGTAACGCTTGTATAGCCGGACCGGATGTCCGCTCTGACGTTTACTCGGGGGGATTTGGAGAGAATGTGAGAATGGGAGAATGAGATGACAATTCAACATTGTTGCAACATTGCTTAGCAAGACACATCTTGTTACTTTCGACCTCTATCCTGCTTATCGCCTAGAAATACAACGCTACACAATGGCTGACGGACGACTGGCTACCAGTGAGTGATCTCTTTCAACGACTGGCGTCGACGTCATCGTCGTGGCTCCATTTCGACACTTTTCTCACGTAGCGCGTTGACTGATACCCCTCACCTGTGAAATTGCAGAATACGAGGCGTGGAAGAAGCTGCAATCGCTGCACTCTTCCAAGCAGTCCGAGCTCGTGTTGAAGGAGCTCTTCGCTGCTGACTCTTCGCGATTCTCCAACCTCTCCAAGTCTTTCACCGCTTCTTCCCCCGACATCTCCATTCTTCTCGACTATTCCAAAAACTTGATCGACGATGAAGTTCTTTCCACCTTGTTCGACCTCGCTCGTGAGGCCAAGGTCGAGTCGTTCCGGGACCAAATGTTCGCCGGAGAGCACATCAACACCTCAGAAGGCCGTGCCGTCCTCCACATCGCTCTTCGTAACCCACCTGCATCTGAAGGTGGATACAAGATCGACGAGGCTGGAGCCGGCGAAGAGGTCCATGCCGTCCTCAATCACATTAAGGAGTTCTCCGACTCGGTCCGTTCAGGAGAGTGGAAGGGTTACACCGGCAAGGCCATTGACACCGTTATCAACATTGGTATTGGTGGTTCCGACCTTGGCCCCGTCATGGTCACGGAAGCACTCAAGCACTACAGCAAGCGTGATTTGAGGACTCTTTTCGTCTCCAACATCGACGGTACCGACCTTGCTGAGAACCTCAAGATCGCCGACCCCGAAACCACCCTCTTCATCGTCGCGAGCAAGACCTTCACCACCCAAGAGACCATCACCAACGCAGAGAGTGCCAAGGCATGGTTCCTCGAGTCTGCCAAGGACGTGAGTGTTACACCAGAATGTGAAACCTACTTGCTGACCATGTTTATAGCAAGCACACGTCGCCAAGCACTTCGTTGCCCTCTCCACCAACACCAAAGCTGTCACCGCTTTCGGTATCTCCGAAGCCAACATGTTCCAATTCTGGGACTGGGTCGGTGGACGATACTCTCTTTGGTCCGCTATTGGTCTCTCCATCGCCCTTGCTATCGGCTTTGAGAACTTCCAAGAGCTCCTCAGCGGTGCTCACGCCATGGACAAGCACTTCAAGGAGACTCCCTTGGAGAAGAACTTGCCCGTCATCTTGGCCCTCGTCGGTATCTGGTACAACGACTTCTACGGTGAGCTAAAAATAATTATGAAAACGAGCGATCGCTCATCTTCTTTTGATCAGGCGCCCAGACCCAAGCGCTTTTGCCTTACGACCAATACCTGCACAAGTTCGCCGACTACTTCCAGCAAGGTGACATGGAGTCTAACGGGAAGAGCGTGACCAAGGATGGTTCGCGAGTCAACTACGAGACTGGAGTGAGTACCGTCACGCTTCTCATGATACTCTGCTGACTACCAATGCTACGCTTAGCCAATCATCTGGGGACAAAGCGGTACCAACGGTCAACACGCTTTCTACCAATTGATTCACCAGGGTACCAAGCTCATTCCCGCGTGAGTCTACTCCAGTAGTCTACAAACTCGGTCTGACTAATAAATCGTAGCGATTTCCTTGCTCCCGTTGAGACCCTTAACCCCATCTCCGACGGCAAGCACCACGAGATCTTGCTCTCTAACTTCTTCGCCCAGCCCGAGTGAGTACATGTAGCAGAGATATAAATGACCTGTTTAGCTGACGAGCATGTGTTCAGGGCATTGGCATTCGGCAAGACAGAGGAGCAGGTGGTTCAGGAGCTCGGTGCCGAGTCAAAGAACGCTGCTTTGGTGAAATCCAAGATCTTCGAGGGCAACAAGCCCACCAACTCGATCTTCTTCCAAAAACTCACTCCTGGTACCCTCGGTGCCCTGATAGCGCTTTACGAGCACAAGATCCACGTCCAAGGTGCTATCTGGGGTATCAACTCGTATGACCAGATGGGTGTTGAGCTTGGTAAAGTTCTCGCAAAGAACATTCTCAAGCAGCTCGGAAACGAAAAGGATGTCCAGGGTCACGACAGTTCTACCACCGGTCTCATCCATTTCTACCAGAAGAACAGGAAGTGAGCGCATGTCGAGCACGAGTAGGTGCAGGCGCAGGCAGGCGCTAGTCATGAAAACGTAATATGATGTGCATGCAATGTCTTGTCTTGTCTCATTCCCCTAGATGTCTATGAATGATCTATGCAGTGCTATGCGATTTCTATGCTATCTATTCTATCTATGTTGTGTCGTCCTTTGGCCCAGCCTGCGGCGCTGAAGGAGGCGGCGAATGCGTCCCTTCGACTCGTCCGAACACGTCCCACGCGGCTGGGATTTTGCTCTTGCCCGATTCTGGCGGACTCTGCCTGGTTGATGTCTGTGTAGGTGCAGAATCTCTTCTTCCCGCTGCACCAAATTGGACAGGTCTAGGAGAGGGTGAAAAACGTGGGTGAGGACTATCGTTACCAACTTGCGCAGAGGGTGACGCTGCCGCTTGAGCTATATTGAAAGGTGAAGGTGGAGGTCGGCGAGCAGTTGAGCTCAAAGTGCTGGCTGCTCTAGGTCTTCTTTGGGCTCGACCGCCAGTACCTCCTAGAGCATACGACCAAGCACCGCTCGATGCCGATGTCGAGGACGAGATCGTAGCCCCTCTTGGCCTCGCTTGGGTGCTCGACATGAGAGGCGACGGCGGAGGTAGAGTAGTCGCCGTTGTGGGAGGAGTAGGTATAGAGAGATACTCGAGTTCGATTCGACCAGGACTTGGGGCTTGGGAAGTGTACGGCGATAGTGGAGGAGCTAAGGGGAGAATCGAAGCATTTGCCGTGAGAGGTGGTCTCGAACGAGCGGATAGAGATGATGACGCGCGAGAGCGCGACCGCATTCTGGAAGCGGTTTGAGTCATGTTCGTACTTGGTGAGCCAGGAATAGGAAGGCGTAAAGATAGGGGTGATGCAGGAGCTGGTGCCAAGGTGGGTGCTCGAAGGGATCCTGGCGTAGGAGGCAGAGGCAAGGCTTGCTCATCTGTCCCTTCGTCTTCTTCAGCGATAGTAGGTACGCCTGTCTGTTGGTCTTGTCCTTGCGCGCCCTCGATGCCTTGTTCAGGTAAGACGACGAGATGATGTTCCGCTTGACTACCTAACGCCATACTAGCGATGATAGGATTGGTCACCCATCCAACCACAGCACCGTAAACGCCTTTGATTACCATCGGAGCCCATCTCCAGCCGGTTTCAGCAATGTTTTCATGCCCATACAGAGGACCTAGGACAATAATAAACAAAAGAAAAATGGGTAATCCACATACGATACCCAGAGCAGCACCTTGTGCTGCGGTAAGTAACACTCGCGCAAAGAATGTTGATCGTGAGAAGCGTGAGCCGGTTGGAGTCGAAAACAGGATGTTGTTCTCGGTACCCTCGAATATGAATCGTATAAGCATTAGAGGAAAGTATCGCCATCCGAGCATGCGACGCTGCTCGTCAACAAATTCGGCATCAGGTGGCGGAGGAGGCACATAAGCAGCCTGATCATGAGTCGAGTCATCCGGATTCTCCGGATCTGCATTTCTGTTAGGCGGTGATGCCGTTTGAGAGCGGCGCGGTCCCTTCTCTGCCATTTGTCCCTCACCGAGGCTCCCTTTCTCGACCTTCTTCGACGACCTCTGACCTAGTCGGCCCAGCATAGCTCGAGGATCAGGCAGATCTTCCACATGAGGCCAGACGAATGGTAGGGGCGCGACTCCCTTGTGGTGTAAATCCGTATGTACCAGGGTCGAAGTGATGAGCATGGATGCGAAACATTGGATGATGGGTGTGACACCGAGATCGCCAGCCAAGGTGTTTTCGGCCAAGACCCACATCTGCATAACCAGATTAGCCTCAGACCCAGCGATATGAGCGAAGGCAAAGTGCTAGAACGAAATGGTAATACCAACCTTGATGGTCTTCTGGCTGTGATACACTGCAACGATGAATGAGCTTGAGCAACACAGCACGAATAGGGGTGCGAAACTCACTAGCATAGGCAATGCCAAAATTGGCTCCACCGTCAATGATCTACCATGAACAGTCAGTACCCACCGTTTTACAGGCAAGTACGATTCAAAGCTGCTGCACTCACTCCCGCACCCAGTCCTTGTAGGATACCGAGGTAGAACCATTGTCTGCCAGTGAGCGGTAAGGGGAAAGGGGTGAACAACGACTTCATTCCAGCCTGAGCAGCTGTATGCCTAAACTCCTGAGCTCTGCGCTCTTGTTGAAGTCCAGGCTGAAGGATCGACAGTCGAGGCAGGTGCACAAGATGACTCGTAGTCACAGATGCTTTGTCAGTGAAATTATGGATTAGAAAATATCGATCATCGTGCCATCCCAATTCTGAAACATGGTCGACGTATGTTTGGTTCCGATTGCCTCACGTGATTTTATATGAGAGTATCACACAAATTTGGGTGTATTAGTTGGGTGGCAAATGCGTAAGCGTAAGCGTAAGCGGGGCTTGGCGAGTTGATCGATGATGGACGTGTTTACAATGTTCGAGCATCATCTCTCACTTCTTGTCACCACTTCAACAACGCTTGGTCAGCAATCCGAATCCACCACTTAGTCAGCGCTATCGTGTATCTGACATAAAACGAGCTGGTCAAGAGAGCCAAGCTTTCACCCTTTCCTTGCATCACCTCGAACTCGGTGGCAATAAACATCTATCCATCTCCGTCTCGCCATCCACATTCGCTCGCCAGTCATGTCAACCGCTTCTCCGACTAATAAGCAGGAGCTCATGTTTCTAGGCAAGGAATGTCATCATCCCGCTTGTCACCTAAATGACTTTCTGCCTTTCTCCGTGAGTATCAGCAATCCATCGCTCCACTTCAAGCCGGTCGTACAAACTGCGCTGACTCATCTATGTTTTCGCAACGCAACAGTGCCCAGCATGCCATTTATCCTACTGCCAACCGCACTTTCTCCCTTCTGCCCACTCCTGCACAGCTCCACTACCAGCCTCGATGGTTGATCGGATAGCTCCTCGATGTCCGATGTGCGATACGATCGTCCCCTACGTTTCGAGCTCCCAGCAGGATCCCAATATAGCTGTCGAACGACATATACTAGGCGGGACTTGTGCAGGGTTCGAAGGTGGTGAAGAGAGGAAAAAGGCTGAAGTCAGACGGAAGAGAGAAGCGGGTGAAATATGCTGGCGTAAAGGCTGCGGCAAGAATTTGGTCGTCAAGATGCATTGTGCTGTGAGTAAACACATCATCCTTCTGTTTTTGGCTGCGTCTGTCTACTCGCTATATCAGCTTAGCACTCTCACTCGAAAAACATGCTGACCCCACTATAGTCATGCAATCACGACTTCTGTCCCTCACATCGACATATCAACTCGCACACATGCACTCCGTCTGGAACACCCTCCACATCACGCAGTAACACACCTCAGCCCCCCATCTCTCGTCCAGCCGGAAAAGCCGCTGCTTCTCGTCTCTTACCACCATCCATGCAACCGCCCGTAGCATCTTCATCTAGACCACAAGCTGCTTCAGCCCCTAAGGTTGTGCCTAAACCAAGCTATAATCCTCCCACACCTGTTGGCGCGCCTGGAGAGCCAGCGACAAAACAGCTCGATGTCAGGGCGGCGGCAGCTGCAGCAGCGATCAAGAGGGCTGGGCAGGATGTCAAAGTCCCTTTTGTCAAGTCAAAGACCGATAAGTGAGCTGCCTGACAGTCGGCATGCAGCGCATATCAGCTGACATTGCCGTATCGCAGACGAACTCAAGACGAGCTCAACTCAACGTTGCAAGCCCTCAAAGCGAGACATGACAAAGGCCTGCTATCCAAGACAGAGCAGGTGAGATAGCTCTCAAATCGTCGGCAGCTGTAGTATGCGCGATTGATAGCTCGATCTGTCCATCAGGTCAGATACGCAGAATTACTCGGCGAGAAGGAGTCCTCGAGAAGAGGCAGCATTGGATTGAAGTCAGGCAAAGGCGGGAAAGGGGAAAAGGATGGGTGTGTCATAGGCTGAAAGTCCTTATGATGCTTGGGATTATGCTGGCAGGGAACACTGTGAATAGTCTGGCAGGTCAAACCCACCTTTACCCTTTGCCGTTGTATACTTGCTATACCCCGCATCCACATATATCAGTCTCTTTATTATTATAATATCCACATTATAGCATTGTACGCATGTGTACGTGTAGTATCTATTGCGTTCTTGGATCTCTAAACATACAGTAATGGGTCAAGATGGCTATGATACAGTGTACTTCACTAGCAACTAGGATGACGGCCGAGGCGGTACACCTTTCTCCGCTGAATCTACAACATCTCTATTCTCTGTATCACTGTCAACTGCCTGATGTAATTTCTCATCAGTCTTCTTGTGATTGCGTCCCTCCGTGATAGCCTCAGGACTGAGATCAGTCAATTTCTCCTTTTTGAGCAATTGGGTACCGCCGCTCCATCCTATCCAACCGTGTTCGTGCGGACCTCTGGCCAGAAGGACTAACAACGCAGCACCGACAAATGCCACGCCTGTCCCGCCTGTCGGTCGCCATGAATAAGTATTGTATATCTTGGTCAGGATCGCGGTGCCCGATGTCTATCCCACACCATCAAAGAATTCATCAGTATTCTCGTTCTTCTTGCTTGACGTAAAGACATCAGAATATGGAGAAGGCAGACAAACTCACCTGCCCTGCAAATACCGCTAAAAGACTGCATCCATTCAGCCTCGCTCGAGCTTTTGGATCCAGTCCTGCGATGCGATATGACGCGCTGACTTGAGCCAATTGTTGTCCTGTGTCATACAAGATGATGGCGATGCACACGGCTGCGATGCTGATATTGGCGCCTATCAAGGCGACTGTGATTGCTATCAAAGCTGTGCAGATCCCCAGCAATTGACCCAACCACGGAACGACTCGATCGACTAATCTGCCCCACTGCGGCGCGAGCAGTGCGCCTATCAAGCCTAGTAGACCAAATAAACCGATTTTGAACGAGTCGTAGCTGCTATAGCGTCAGACGAGTATGTCAATACTGTGTAGCCCAACTCACTGATAGGGTGAATCAGTCAGGACGAACGTAAGCGTTGTCCAGCTGCAGGAGAAGACATAAAATCAGCTGAGAACAGCACAGTATGACAAAGCACATACAAGCCGGCAAAGACAGAGCTAGTGAAGAAGGAACAGATGCACGCTTGTACCAGCGTAGGGTACATGGTGAAGAACTTTGCCATCGACCAGAGCTGCAATCGACAGGAAGGGATTGAGCACAATCCCTTGTGATCGTCACCTAGCGGGACTCACTACTCCAAAGTACGACAAGCCAATGTTCTTGTCCGGTGTATCTGGGAGGGCAAGCCACAATACGCCTGTCATTGCTGACACAAAAGGATATTAGCGACATTATATGATCAACAAGAAAAGCCGTAGCAACTCACCTCCTTGCATGCCCACAGCGAGCCAATAGGTATCTCTCCACGAAGCAAAATTGCTGATGACTCCCGCCAAAACTCTGCCAAGGACTAGGCCTATAATCAATCCGCTGAGAGTGATAGACATTGATCGCGCGCGGATATTACTGGGTGCTAGATCGGCTGTCCACGGGATACATATTTGCGGAGTAACGGTGAACATTCCAACGAGGAAGCTGAACCCTTCGAGCATATGCACGTTCTTTGCTAGTGCCAGCGCAACGGATAATGTCGTAGTGAGCACCATCAAGATGAGGACAAGCGGCCGCCGCCTGACCAGATCGCCCAAAGGCGAGATGAGGACGATACCGCACCCGTATCCACCTTGAGCGAGAGTAGGGATATGGGAGACAACGTCATTTGACACGCCAAAGTCGGATGCGATGCTGCAAGTCAATCTTTCAGCTCTGGTTCTGCATGATTGAAAGAACACAAGTGAGCTAGAGGTACTCACGCTACAAGCATCGGCTGGATGTAGTATAGGTTCGCGACTGATACCGTCTGACAATTCGAATTTTGACTTGCAATCAGCAATGGCAAAGCTTGATTGAGTCTGTGCATGACACTCACGGCTGCAGCAGCAAAGACGAGGTTCATCTTCCAAGTGAACCCAAACTCCTCCGAGGCTTTGCGATTCGGATCATGCCGTCTGTTCTTGGGTATAGGAAGAAACCCAAAATCGCGTTTTCGTACTGGTATAAGAGCAGGTTCTGGCGGCGGTTGTCCCGTCAACGTGCGCGATAAGCGGGTGATCAGATTGGGTTTCGCATGCGGACTCGTATTTGGATTTGTATTTGGCTTCTGAGGTGATAATGGCTCGGCGGCACTAGACTCTGCGTCAGTCGCGACTGTAGTTGGAGCAGCAGCGGTGGAGGCTGTCGAGCTTTCGGAAAGGTTTTCGTTTCCGATCATCGATGAGCGCGTTGTCCCGCTGTCGTCCAGCTGCGCGCTGGTCATGTTGTCTTTTGTTGTCACCCAGATCGAGTAGCGATAGACGAGATGATCGTAAAGGGGGAAAGAGATTGGAATGGTACCTGTCAATCGCGGTGACCGCACCACTGGAATCGATGGTTTTGTCATACTTATTAAATTAAAAACCAAAATAACCATCGGATCCGGCCGATACGGCGCCGCTGACCGCGTGTGACTTTCACTTTGCTGATAGAATTCTGTTCAAGCATCGCTCGCAAATCATTCATTCTCATGTGCATCCTAATTGACACCCATAGCTGGGGCGTGCGCATGTCACGCATTCGAATCTTAATTTCTACAGATCTGAGAGCGCATAGCGAGGTCGCAAGGGTCCACAATGATGGCGCTGCTGGTGCACGGTGTCGTCGTGCCTTTGATCAAAGGATGGAGATGGGATGATGGGATCAAAGCTGATCTGTCTGATGGATCAAATGTCCACTCACCCACATCTACATCGCGATCTGAACTCATGCTTTAGCTCTGTACAGAGCAGCAACCACCTCTGAGTCGGCGCTGTCAATCTGCAATCTGCAACATACCCGCACCTCATCACGAATGACAATGGCCGTATCACATCAATCCGTATCATCCACGCTTAGCGACTCATTGGTGGAAGAACTGAACCCGGCAAAGTACGAATGCTCGCATCTCCCTACGGCAGCTTGTGTTATCGAAGCCAATCGTCGGCGGCATTACCGATTATCATCTGATAGCGAGCTCAGCGATGATCCTCCCACCTCTCCTACTGCATATTGTCAACCACATGACAGACCAAGTTCATCGACATCGAATGCCAGATTTGAACGTCGTCTGGATCGATCTTTTCCTTCCAGCAACTCCCCCGCGGCTGTTACACCAAGCGCATCAGATAACGACGCGAAGATCTCATCGAGCACGCCCAAAACGACCACCACAGTCCTTTCCATCGACGACATTGTTCGGCGACACTCGCCAGCTGCAACCCACGCTCAGACTCGGGCAAAAGCAAAAGCGAAAGAGGAGATTGAGCTGGCGTGCTCAGCTCACAGGCTCACACACACTCTTTCTTCCCCAACACAGTCTCCAGCTGCTCCTAGAACACCTCGGGAATCGTGCACGCGAAGGGATGGAGCAAAGCATCACCCGTCCGAACGCGGCTCTACAGCATCTCCCCCCAGTCCAAAAGCCAGCCATGTCACTCTTGGCCCACAGCCTCTCACGCCTCGTTCGACGGACTCATCACAAAGCACTCGACTACCCAAACGCAAGGATCCGACGGCGGTACCACCATCGCCCAGTCCCATTCGAAGGCATAAGGTAGCGTTGGACTGGCACGGCGAATATCTGCGCTCCCCTCATCTGAATCGAATACTTTCCCTTCCTCGCGCGTTCCCAGAACGACCCCTGCAAGTTTCGGTCGCTGAGGTCGGAACACCAAATGGTCATCCAGTCGTTGTCTTTCTAGGTCTAGGCTGCGTCCGGTATCTCATCACTCTATTTGACGATATAGCTCGAACTTTCAACCTCAGGTTGATATGCATCGATCGCTGGGGTCTAGGAAGGACCGACAATATCGCTCAGGAGAAAAGAAATGTTTTGGACTGGGCTGGCGTGGTGGAGCGAGTTCTGGATCAACTTGGTGTCGACCGCTTTCAAGTTCTGGCTCATAGCGCCGGAGCGCCTTACGCCCTTGCTTGTGCCCTGCATCTGCAGAGCAGGGTCGTAGGAAAGATTCACCTTCTTGCGCCGTGGGTCGGCGCGAAAATCGACGATAGTGAGTAGTCTAGGTTTCATCAGTCATATCGAGCGAACTGACTGTAGAGTTTGTATAGATTATAAATGGTTGAAATGGGTGCCTAATGCAGTGATCAAATCCGCCACTGCGGCCGAATGGCGATTTCAAACCTATATTCTCGGCAAGCCTGCCATAACTCCTGATCGCGCGATCACGGCAAATCCTTTCGCACCGATTTCAAGCAAAGACCTTTTTCCTGGGAACGCGAGTCCAAACTCGATATCGGCTACACCAGACTCGGCGAAATCGTCACCTTCGAGATCGGGAAACGGGCTAATCCACCGGGCGTCACGCATGTTCACAACAAGTTCTTCAAACGGGCGCCGAGACTCTCTTAAACCCACCACTTCGAACGCATCTGTCAGTACACTTACGTGCGTATGTCAGGACTCAGATCTTGAGGGAAGTGTGGACTCAGGTTTGGACCTGGCCATAACCTTCGAGGCTTTCGCTCTACCGTGTAACGATCGTCCAACGCCTCTATATGTAGCGGAATGCACACAGGCGATTCTGCGAGCTTCGCATGCCGAGTGCGAGCCAGGCACAACAGCGGACCTACTATACATCGTGCTCAATCGAGACAACCCCGTAAACGCTTCGGCGACTGCTTCACCGTCAAATCTGTCGACTATCGGTACCAGCACGGTCAGTACACAGCTGTGGGGCTTCGCATATACGGATATCACTCAGCCGATTAGAATATGGTATGGTTCGGAAGACGACAAGATATCGGAAACAAGCATGAGGTGGATGGAAAGGTGTATGAACGATGTCGAGCTTAATATCGTGCAAGGAGAGGGACACGGGTTGATGACGTCTCCGACAGTCATGTGGGACGTTTTGAAGAGTCTTGCTCAGCCAAGCCGTTCTAATGTACAACTTCAAATTGTGGCTTTGTTAATTAGTGGCAATCTCACACTCAAAACGTGAAATGTACGTAGTGATATCGCACTTGAACGTTGTATACTGTGTACTGCATGACAAAGGAAAGAACGGTTGTCCTGAGGACGATACTTCGCGGACCGTAGGGTATTGCTCGCCAGCGGTACCCTCAACCAGGGTTTTTGGCTACTCATCACAACGGCTCTATGGCTGGCCTTCTCGTGAGAAGCTCAGTTTGACTACCGCCGTGTTTGTACGGTACCAACTCCGAAGCCATAACAGCAAACATGGTCGTCATCCGGTACAAATGTGGTAGCGCTCTCTGATCACAAGGGTCGGGGGTACTTCCGAAGCTGCGATGATCGGCCGCTTCGAGCGCCATCCAAACAAACAAATCGAGAACTTTCCAGGAGCCTGGAAACCAGCTACATCGTATATGACGACAAATCATACATGTATGTTTGCTATAATCATGTTAGGGAGCAGCAACGGATGTCCATATTTGGAACAGGGCGTCTTACGTATGATTGCGACGCTGTAAGCACCTGAGCGATGACGGCATTGACTTCCATGAACACTGCTTTGCATACTGTGACTTCACTTGTATGTAAGACTAAAGCCTTTATCCGCCACTCGCAGACGACCCTTACTGGGTTGCGAAAAACAAGGTGTCTGAGAGCGACATTGCCAAGCACTTTGGGTGCATTGCCTCGGACGCCTGAGACGAAGTAGCTGTCTCGCGCAATTTGCATTTCTCCCAGGCGCAAGGCTGATCTGAATGCGCCTGGAAGCTCTCCAATTGGGTCTGCGGAAGTAGATCAGGTCAGTTCCACAGGTTAACACTGATTCTATGATAAGGGGCGTCGGACGTGCATCACGCTACCTGAAGGAGGAAATACTGAGTGCTTACAGATTGTCCGCCCGTGGTAGAATTGCTCTGTCCCACTTGAGAAGTGGACTGACGGCCGTCATTAGAGCCGTTGGTGGCGGTAGTCCCGTCTTCTTGAGAATGCGTCATGATGATTGCGTAAATTGTCAAGCAGATATATCGTTTTGTTAACGAAGGATGATGGTGAGGGTAAAGATAAACGATCAGTGAACTGTCTTGATTACAATACAAGAGATCTTCGACCGTCGCTGCCTCTTTCATGAACGTTCGAAGGGGATGATCGGACTCAGCGGTGGGGTTGGCGGTGGCTATTCGGATCCGCTACGAGGCTCAGACGCAAAGGAAAGTCGATTTCGACGGTGAAAATATTTTCACGCAAGGACGGAGCGCTAAACACAGCCTTGGGTTTCGTGGAACCTTCCATTCAGTCGACTTGAATCCTTCAGTGTCGTGTAGCAGCAGAGGAATATATATGAAGGGCTGCATGGTGTATATGGCGATACCTGCATTCGCGATCAAGCCTTGCCACCTGCCAGATTTACTCTGTCTCCCAGCACATTTCGGCAATTCAAGCTCGATTGAGGACCTAGTGTACGGGTCAACATCTGAAACACATGTAAATGCCCTCACTCTATTCTGTCGTACGAGGAAGCATGTCATCAGAGATCGACTGTAGCAGACAATACGTATGATAATGCTGAGACTGCTGCAGCGGGACGAGACTGCTTCGCCTTGGGCACCTGGGCCACTGGCATATCTGACTAGGTGACGCCCTGAAGCTTGGCGACTAACGATAGTAAAGCCCAGATCGACAAGCACGATCAGCATCGGTGTCTTCGCATCCGATCCGGTTCATTCGGCAGCTCGAAGTTATGAAGGATACTCACAGCTTGCATACTTGTCGTTTCCGATCCATTTGCTTGCGCTGCACTGGAAGTATAAGCCCCTCCAGCAGTGTTGGAGTTGCCGTTCGTGCTTTGTCCTTGGTTATGGGAGGATGACATGATAGCCAAGCATTCGTGCTCGACTAGTGCAGTATACTATGCGGTTTCAGTTCGCAAAGAGATTTAACAGAGACATGAAGAGCTGGA
Organism: Cryptococcus sp. GC_Crypt_6; assembly: GCA_026538315.1. NCBI lineage: Eukaryota > Fungi > Basidiomycota > Tremellomycetes > Tremellales > Cryptococcaceae > Cryptococcus > Cryptococcus sp. GC_Crypt_6. The sequence goes on from JALPBY010000121.1 coordinate 35,611, forward strand.
GTGGCAACATGTAGTCCCAGCTCTCCGATACCGATCATACTCTCAGCAAGGTAGTTCGCGGCCACTGACTTCACGTGTGTGCTGCTTCTCAAAATGACCAAGGTTGCTTCTCAAGCGTGTCATGCTCGTCATGTGGTAGAGTGCAAAGGGACGTACAGCAGGTGTCAGCGCTGAAACATGATAATATGGCCCTTCGAGATCGTACACAGCTTCCCAGAAGGCCAGCAGGCTATGTGCACGTCATGCATCTCCTCTAATGTACTCGTGACTACAGCACATCATTACCCCGTTCCACCTGGAGAGCAATAGGAGACACTAATTAAAGAGGGTCTACTTGTGACTCATTTAGAATTTAGACATTCACCATTGTGTACATTCACATGCAGTTGGGCCGAAGTACTCGCAACACATCCACGAAATGAACTGTGCGAGCATTGCTACGGGAGCCAGACTGACTCAACGAGGATTGCTTCAGATCAGAACCAGTTGTCCCACTTGACAATTCGCGGTCCCTGCAGTAGTAACAGGTCCATTTGGCGCCAGGAGCATAGTCGCCCCTATGACAGCGACGACTAGCACATTTCGTCAGTGGGACCAGATAGCTGATCTGAAACCACGCGCACAGACGTAGAACATCAGCTTTGTGTGCAATAAGAGTCACGGCTACAGTAAGTCTGATGATGGCGTCCTACACGATACGGCTTGCGGCACTTGCATCTTGGGTATCATTGTCGGTGGCGATAGCAGTATTGGTGGACGATTGGGACATCTTGGATCCAGTTCAGGCAAGTGGGGCGAATGGTATGAGAAGAATCTTATGAGAAGAATCTTATGATAGGGGAGAAACTTGTGCGTTATATCGAGCCACGGCGACTGGAGAGCAGCGGCGAGCTACACAGCAATGAACAGGCAATCCGAGGCCTTTTCATCACGTCTTTGACTAGGAGCGGAGATCGTCAGCGGACTACACAACAAGAGCTGCTTCTGACCTGGTTTGTCGTCTGCGTGATAAAAGCTACATTGGTTGGCCGCTGGCGGATTTTGTCTGACTGATGTTTTCAGAATCGGTGCTGCAGATCCATTCACCTGTTTTTAATATGATGTGCTTTGACACTCCACTATGACCCTTTCATGACGACTGACGCATTTATGATTTACGCATTGATTCATACAACATTGACTATGATATTGAATAGCTCCAAGACTCGACAAGATTGCAAATCAAGTTTATACTTCGTTTCCCCGGTACAGCAGTTGATTTTGCACTAGCACACACAAGCCTCCTATTTCCGTCCATCTATACTCTAGATTTCTTATCATCCATTGATCTTTTACCGTTGTGTAGGAGCCTGCTGAGGAACGAAAGGTCTCGCTCCAGGTTGCAAGTTGGGAACAAAGGGTTTTGCTGCTGGTTGAAGCGATGCCTTTTGTGCTGGAGGCGTTCCGTTGGCTAACTTTGTTTTCGGCGGAACTGGCTTCTTTTTCGATGGAGTCGTGATGGGCATAGCAGCGGGTGTCGATGTTGATGCTGAAGCGGGAACTGGATCCTGCCCACCGGCACCGCCTCGTCCACCCTTACCTGCTCCTCCACCACGTCCACGAGCAGGAACTGCTCTTGCTTTGCCACCCCTTCCGCCACCACCTCCCTTGCCCTTCCCACCGCCACTGCCACTTTGCGCTTGTGCCCCGCCACCAGATTCCTTGGCTACTCTAGCTTCCTCTTCAGCCCACCATCGCATGAACTCTGCCTCTTCTACCCTAGCCTTTTCAGCTTCCCTCTCTTCCTCTTGGATCTGAACAAGGCTTTTTGCAGGCTTCTTGACCGACATCTCGGCGAGGTCCCGCTCTTCTTGCTGAATCGCGAGTAACGAGAATGATTGAGTAGTCGAGGATAGGCCTGGAGATGTTGACAGAAGCGGAACTGGAGGCGTGGGGGGTGGAGCGTACGTTGTAGGCGTAGCCCAAGCTGCGTTACCCGAAACTGTGCGCTGCACACTGCCAGGAGGAGGGGATTGAAGGTTGCCGGGCCCAATGACTCGTCCTGAACCGGTTCGTTGGGGGACGGGGGAAGGTCGTGAACCGCCAGACCGCCCAATGCTCGCAGTGATTGCCGGTGTTGACAATGGACCGCCCTGCTGCGCTTGTACAGATGACAGGGACGTTTTCCGGACATCCACCGGCCGCCAGGAACCACCAGCAGAAGGTGGACTTTTAGCTAAGTTGGGAGTTTTTGTCGAAGTCGATGCCGGTGTAAGGAAGGGCGAAGATGCTCCCGGTATCCTCTGAGATGGCGATGTGATTGGTGTAGCAGCAGGTCGGACCGGAGTTTTTGATGCTGCAGCTTCCGCCATGATACTTCGCAGATCGACCCTTAGATTCCATGACAAATCAGTACAGACGAAGGTTACTAAAGGTGAATATATTGACTCACTTATCCAATTCGATCTTCTTCGATCTCCATACTGGACCTTTCGATGCAGAATATCCTGCTGAGAGATCAAGTGGCGTGACGGGCCTCGTCATCCTAGGGGTCTGTGTGCCTGAATGCACAGAAGGAGTCGTTGGGAGATCATCATCCATCTGGAACATCCCATCAATCGCAGCGGACGACCGATCAGGCTGCAAGTCAGGACTAGCCATAGGTGACGGGAGCTGTTTGGGCCGTTCCCTCTGCCTGACAGGTGTCATGGTCTCTACGGGAGACAAGGCTGGCGATCGCGGTTTCCATCGGAACGGTTGCCGAGCTCTGGGTACCGGTATATCTTGGAGTGATAGCCATTCGCGCTGCCTCTCCATAGCTTGCTTAACCAAAATTTGGCTTCGTGACACCGACAACTTCTTGCCTTGCTTTTGAGTGATCACTGCACATAACTCTTGCAGGACGTCATTGTCCATCTCGTCAAGCAAACCGCTCTCAAGCATTGTCTCCATGCAAGAGATGATATAGTCGAAGACGCTAAGCTTGAGTGTCGTAGCCTGGTAGAAGGATGCTTCGGCCGCAAGAGCGGCAGCGTTGAATACATTGCAGTGACGGATAATGACACGTGAACAGACGAGAACGAGGCGGTCGAGCAGCAATTCAGTCTACAGGCATAGTAAGCGCTAAGTGTTGTTATCAGAGAGCGGTGGACTTACAGCCGCAGCGAGCACTTCGAATACAAAGTCCAAAAAGTCGTCGAGCGTCTCTTGATCTAATTGATGATTAGCACGATACCTCGCATGATACTTGATTACTTACGCATATAATCAAAGAGATCGTCCTCTACACCCTCGTGAAGATATCTGAACACCAATCGCATCGCTTGCCAACGTAGGTGATCCATGCGGACAACAATGCGACCGTCGTCTCTTCTTTCCTGAGTCCACTCGCTATCCGCAAACATCGCTTCAAAGAATGGACATCGTGCGCGCAGGATGACAGAGCTGCACGCTACTTCTTTGTCGGCGAGAAGGATCGTGACGTCACATTGAGGTGAGGGCGCTGAATGGGTCGAAACGAAGAAGGCTTGCAAATCGTGACGAAGTGTTCGGGTTGTTACAGGCTGCTTCGCCGCGTAAGACAGAACGGCGGAGAGCGGAGCTAGACCAAGCTCGTCCGCAAGAGCTGCAAGGTCGGCCTTGATCTGTGCTACAGGCACGTTAAGGGACGGGACTTTGGCCTGAATGGCTCGCGACACCCGTGCGTCCCATATTGTGGCCACATCGTCCGAGTAGATGTACTGTAGTAGCAGCAGTATTACCATGGGATGCGAAGCTTTCACGTTGATAGCTTTTGTCGATCGATATTTTGCGATAGACAGATGACCGCTCTTGTATTTTCCATCGAGCAGCTCCGCTAATCGCGGGACTCGAAGTCGCAAAATCGCGCTATGAGCGGGTATAGCCTGATCCTTGACTACCAGATGGATGTCACTGCCAAGCAAATTATCACTCCAGGCAAAAAGGGAATCGCCCTCGGCCGTTCTCCACCGTGACATGATGGCACATAATCGCAGAGCCACTGAAGTATCTTTTGCGACCGAATTCGTACTTTCGTCTTCCTCGTCATCCTCAACTTTGCTCTTGCTCTCTTCCCGTTCGAAATCCTCCGCATTCATTTGATGCTCAAATCTTCGGAAATGTGGTTGTAGCAAGAACAGATCGTCTTCCAATGTTTTGCCGGAAAGCGCGATCTTACTCGGTCTGGCGTCCTTTCGAATTGCAGCAAATGCGCCAGATTCGTTGGCGGCGACTTTGATAACACGCTGAAGGTAAGGGATGCGCCTGAACTTGAGCTGACCTGCGCCGGACTTGAGTCGCTGGCGCACAAACACGTGACCCGAGTGAGTGCAGATGATGACAGTGCCATCGGAGCCAAGGGCGACATCCTGTACAGTCTGTATTAGCTCAAGTTCGAGATTAGGATTGAAAGACATACTTTGACAGCAGTAAAGCTTTTCCGTAACGCCCAAATCATTTGCGGCTTGACAGTGACATGACGGTCCTTGGAATCCTTGGACAGGTCGTCAAGCGGATTCGGCAATGTGAACGTGAAGACGTCCCCTATTGATGACAGCGCAGCAAAAGCCGCACCACAGCTGGTAACTTTTACGATGGATGGCTTGAGGGTGGACTGAGGTGGTCGGAATGGATAGGCATCAGACAAGACACGCGGGGTCGAGAAACTGATTTTGAAGCTCGTGTCGCGGTGGAAGCAGAGTACCTCGTTGGTATCCAGCAAGCAGATCATGGCGTAATCCTATAACGATATGTCAATGAATCTGTCGACAGTACTCCAATGACCTGACCTACCGAAAGGGCAATGTCAATGACTGGCTGTGTGATAGATGTCACACGCCTAGGTATGACTTGCACTGGATTTGATGCCTTGTCATAACCTGACAAAGGCGTCAGCTATCGTCGTCGAAAAGTGAGAACCTAGCTGACCTAGATGACCAGAGTTGGTGCCCCAAGTCCATACCGCATCAGAGGTCCAGCATGCACTTGCCATTCGTCCAGCCGCAACGCCTTTGACCCATTCCTTCTTTAGCGGTCCTATAATCCTCTTTGGACTAATTTGGACTAGCTCGTCGCCATCCTTCCAATTACCCAAAGGCTTTTCTGCAGGGGCTTCGACCGCATAGCCTAATTGCGAGAAACGATTGTGTCCCCAGGATAGGACGTAGCCGCCTGAAGCGACTGCAAGGGTGTGGTCCTGCCCGAGAGCAATGGCAACGATATTGTGGGGCATGTCTAGCATGGGCAAGAGGGACAGCTGAGAATGAATGGATCGACCTAATCGTCCATTGGCACCGAACCCGCAAATGCTCAAATTGCCTTGCGATTCCGCCGTGATGACACCGGTGTGAAGCTTGGCCATGACCACGTCCTTGACGCCAACGTGATTGAAGCGCTGCGAAGGATCGGATCGACCGTTTGCCTGATTCTGCGTGAGAAGGTTGATATGATCTGGGTAGGTCTTGTCGGAGCTGTCACCTGTACCAAGGGCAAAGTTACGGTTGACACCCCAGACATACAGGTCTGTCCCTTCACGAGCATCATGCGGAGGGTTCGTCTACGTTTTCGATCAGCTTTGCTAGATCACACACACTGGGGGTCAAAGACTTACGCCTTCGACAGTACCGTTGTACAGATCGTACGCCGTCATACCCTCCGTGTCCTTAATCGAAGGATCAATATCATGTCTGGTCAAGAGATCTCTCGCAGCTTTGATATTACCAGCGAACAGAGCTCGGTGAAGTGCCGTATATCCAGATTCCAGATCTTGCAGATTGACCGAGATTTGCTGGTGACGAAGAAGGATCGACAAGAAAGTGTAGGCGTTCGGCGCTAGGGAAGTCGCGGCAACGTGAAGTACACTGTGCCGTTCGTACTCAGCTTGTGGTCTTCCTACTTCGCAAAAAAGAGGATCAGAGAAGCTGTATACTCACGTCCGTCCCCATTGATCCCTCTCGTTCGGGTCCGCTTTGACAGGCAGACCACTGACGGCAAAACCGCCCATAGTCCAACTCTTGCCACCCGAAGCACTTCCAGGTCCTACACCCCCGCCTCCGCTAGCGCCACCTGCATGCCTGCCTCCGCCGCCACCTCCGGCTGTCCCCTCGAGCTCCTGCTTAAACGCCTTGACATTACCATTCCAGAAATGTACGTGGAGGTTGGGCATTCGAATGGGACAAAGACCAGAGAACACTTTTTGGACAAGCTTGTCAAAACCGAGGAAGGGTGCCTCGGTCTCTCTAGCTCGTCAAAAGTGCTCAGCTGATCTATTCAAGGCTTGGAAGTGCTCGCCAAGTAAGTGCGAGAACTACCAAAGTGGAACGAGTCTTCAAAAGCTTGAAAGGCGCGTAAAAGTTGATAGTAAGTTACAGTTGGGTAGCGACTGATAAGGCCAAATTCGAGTATGCCGATGACGAAAAGGCGTTTCGACTGTCGAGCTTCGACCAGACGTGTGTACAGGATAGCGGTGGGCGTGGAGATAGGTTTGAGCTGTGATTCCGACTATATACAGAGATGTGAGAACCAATAAAGACTATGTCACAAATCATAGCTGGATATACGTACATTCCAAGTTTCGATTCCAGAAACGTGTCTGGTGGAGGTCAGACACGGTCATTACAGCCAAGCGACGAATCATTTCCAGTGGTATACTCATACATATGTCCAAACTCGAGTATCGGTGCTCCAAATGCACCAACCATCCATATATGCTGAACAGGAAGACCATAAGACAATAGTGCATGACAAACAAATTGTACAACTGATATCTGTATATACATGGATGTACCGCTAAATATGGACCGGACAGGATAACGTATTGATCCAGGCCGGTGAGTAACACGGAACGAAATCTCCACTGGGAGGGAGACCCGCTAAATATCTCTATTGGTGTTCCTAAAATAGCAACGCGATTTTGGTAATCATCGGTCGCAGAGTGTTAAGCACCGTGGGTGGACGAGGATTAGGATGGGTGTAGTAGCGAAAAGGGAGGGAATGTTGATTGAAACACATCGAAATCACGAAAAGGCGCACAGCGGCCTAGTAGCTTCGCACCAAGTGCGCCGGACGCCTCGTCGCGACTGCAATGCTTCAATCAGCAGTAGTCTCCCCTACTGGTTTCTTCCCAACTCCTTCCCCTCGTCGCCAGAAAAAAAGGATTCAGACGAAATGAAAGGATGTGCAACGCCTGTGAAGTATCCAGCCCGTATAAGGAGTGGCCGAAGCCTTCGGGTAGAAGGCAAATGACGCCGCGGCTTATTCAGCCCTACTCTACGCTCGCGCGACATCGTCACGCGCAGTGAAGCTTGGAGTGCGCGGGACGGTCACTGAGCGATGTGAGGGATAATGGAAGAAAAGGATTGAAATATAAGATGTCAGTAGCTCGCCCAGTATGAGAGAGATGACTAGATTCAGTAGGGAGGCTGGTTGTCGTCGAAGTTTGCATGCTATTTTCATATACACTGCCAGATGAAATGTCAGCGCGACCCATCGATAGACAGCTCAGGTCGACTCACATATCGTTAAGACTATCGGTCTAGAGACAAGATGCAGGCGGTCAGTCAAAGCGGTAGTGATGGTCAATGGAGCCGGCTTACAAAACTCGTGAGTCTCGTCTGTTCGTTTGACGACACTCTGAGGGTAGAGAAAGGAGAAGAAAAGAGATGTCAGTGAAATGATCAATTTGGTCCAACAATCGAATTCGGTAAAACAGGTCGACGTCCGGGAATTAAGATGGAATTGCCGAATGAAGCTGTTTGTGGCATTTTTACAACTCACCTTCCAAGCTTCCTCGAAGTCAACAGGCAGAATGACGTATCGGTTCTTCCTCACAGCTGGACAAGGTAAGATGCATATGGTCAGCAGTGTTGGACCATCGAGGACATGTCAGGACCCACCTTGTAAACCAGCAGACTGGCAAATGGAAGCAATCTGGGCCGAGCTCAATTGATCGGGGCGAGAAACGTCTGAGCAGCCTTGGTCAGCACGAGCAATAATGGCATCAGCGTAGCAGACTTACAGTCTTCCAAGTCGACATCAGGCCCAAGGTTCATCTTGGACGTGACAGTCTGGAAAATCAAACGCCTTTCTCTCCTTGAAGGTAGAGGCATCTCAATCTTCCTGTCCAATCGACCGGGACGCAACAAGGCCGGATCAAGCGTGTCCTGTCTGTTTGTAGCCATGATGACCTGATACACAACGCTGTAAGCAACTACGATCACATGCAGATACACAATGAATGACTCACCTTGACCGTGGTCTGTTGGTCGAAACCGTCCATTTGGTTGAGCAGTTCGAGTAGGATACGCTGCACTTCTCTATCTGATCCGGTTTGCGCGTCGAAACGCTTGGTGGCAATTGCGTCAACTTCATCGATGAAGATGATACATGGTGAGTTTTCTCGAGCAAGTCGGAATACATCTCGGACCATTCGGGGGCCCTGCCAAATTTGCGTCAGTTATTCGTCTCCAGTGCGATCGAAGAGTAGGTAGACTTACTTCTCCCAAATACTTTTGCACGAACTCGGATCCCACGACACGGATGAAAGATGCAGAAGTGGAATTTGCGACGGCTTTGACCAGCATAGTCTTTCCAGTACCTGAGAAGGAAGTCAGTGGGCTCATTGTGTGTTGGCCAGGTGAATACATACCTGGAGGGCCATAGAGCAGAACACCTCTGGGTGGATCTATACCGATCTTCCTGTACAGATCCATCTACTCGGGACAATCAGCTTCGCTTCTACTCCAACGAAAGCGGTTGCGCACCTGAACAAGGGGCAGCTCGACCGCTTCTCTGATCTCCTGCTTCTGCGCATCCAAACCACCAATGTCAGAGTACTTGACATCCGGTCTGTCGGCTGCGCCAAGCATAGAGATGGACGAGTCCGCTTCTGGCGGAAGGATATCGACGAGAGCGTTGGAATGGCGGTGGAGCGCGACGGATGAAGAGGGTTTGAGCAGCTCGCGATCGAGCGTGGACAGAATTCGGACCACATAGTTTGAACCTATACATCAAAGTGCTATGTCAGCTTGCGTGCACGGAACTGACCAACATAAAGCTGTACAACATACCGGTAGTACTGCCGACGATACCCCTACGTTCATCGACGGGCTCGAGGAATTGGCCAATGACCAAAGGGACCGATTGGATCCGCTTCACTTCCTCTTGTGCGCGCAACAACTCTCTTCTGAGATTCTGCGTCTCATCGCGGATGTACTCCTGCAATTAGACCAGATACTGCAGTCAGTCTCTTTTCGACGTTATGCAAAAACAGAGCAGCGTGACACACCTCTTGCAACTCCAAGAACTCCTGATGCGCTTCTAACCGCTTCCAAGTACTGTACAGCTCC
>JALPBY010000122.1:0-42075 GCA_026538315.1 Cryptococcus sp. GC_Crypt_6
CATGATAAGCAATTCAGGGTCACAAGCGTCACTTCGTAACTTGGCACACGTTATCGGCCTGAGCCGCTGGAACAAACATATTTGTTCGTCAAACTTCGTACAGACAGATGCATGCGTAATTGCGGTTCCCTTCCCGTCGCAACGATACAAACACACCTTCACCAATCAGTACCTAATTTTCCTCCTGTGGTATCACCCGCTCAAAACTTGGCATCGAGTTCGAGTTCCGTCGCCCGTTCGTTGTGATCAAGATGAGCGACCTCAGGCTTCTGCTCGTGTGTCAATGGCGATGAAGGAGAGGTGTACATCATATCAATCTGCTCCAAGGACAAGCCCTTAGTCTCGGGGAAGAAGAAGTAGATGGGTGGGAGGAAACAAGCGTTGATGATCGCGAAGATCTGCGCCGCCAATCAGCGTTTGAGACGACTTTGTCACGTCGCCGGTACTAACAATGTAGAACTTCCAGCCAAGACTGGCGAGACCAGGAGGCGTGAACTGGACGACGGCGTAATTGGTGATCCAACTGGATCGAATGTCAGCCTCGGTCTTGCTCGATGGAACGTCTACTCACTTGCACGCTGTAGCCAGACTGGCGCCCTTCTGCCTCATTCTGAGCGGTTGAATCTCGGCGGTGTAGCACCACACGTTGGCTGATCATCATTAGTACCAGACATAACGCTCGTATTGAGAACCTCACCTTGGAATCCGATTGTGAACAGCCCCATGAAGATGAACATGAACGCGGTCGCGACGGCGCCTGCAGTTTTGCTATTGGTTGTTTGCACCTTGTAAATCAAGCCCGTCTCAATGGCGAACACTGCGGTCATTCCCGCAATGCAGACGAGGAAAAGCTTGCGTCGACCAAGCGAGTCAATCAGGAACCAAGGGATAAAAGATGCAGCAAAGAACCACGTGAAGACGGCTCCAGCCAACAATCCTGGTTGATCGGAGACGAGAGCGAAGAAGTTCCCCCTGCAAAATGTCAGCTGCTAGCTATCTAGTCCGACCACTTGCACACATACATGTAAAAGATCAGCCCATTGATGCCGCCTATTTGTTGGAAGAATTGAATCGCACAGGCGATGATGAGTCGTCGTCGAGACTTGAGCTCGTCTTCGTGAAGCAGATCGGACCACTTGCTGCTGCCTAGTGATTGCTCAACCTCCAGAGCTTCTTGAATTTCTCGGTGTTGAGCGACGACATCTGAGTGGGTGATTGATTTCCCTTGAAGTCTCGCCAACACGTCCAGACTTTCCTCGGTACGACCATGAGCGGCGAGCCATCGAGGCGACTCGGGAACCACAAAGGCAAGGAGCAAGATTGGGACGATGAATATTGCCTGCAATGCCACGGGAATTCGCCAAGCCTTCGATCCCGTGACAAATGCGAAACCGTATCCAGTCCAGTAGGCTGTCATAATACCGAAGTTGAGCAAGGTGAGTTGGAAACATACGAATCGCCCTCGACTGGCTTTGGGTGACACCTCGCTTTGCAACACGGGCATGGTAGAATTGAGGAAGCCCTGAAGGGTAGTCAATGGTGAACAAGCAATCTCTCAACTTACCATGCCCAAGCCTGATACGATCCTTGCTCCGATCATCGCCCCACTCGAGCTGACTCCCGCTTGGAAACCTGCGCCGCCGAGCATGATGGTCGCGCCGATCATGATGGATCGTTTGCGACCCAGCCTCTCGCCAACAAAAGCAGTGATGATTGATCCAACACAGCAACCGATCTCGTAGATCGCAACGATCGTGCCCAAAAGGGAAGACGACGGGTGATTGAAAGTAGTTTGGAAAGGCTCTTCGTTGATGATACCACCTGTACTCTAAACATCAGCCAAGCAAGCTAGCGAGGCAGAGAGCAAGCACATACCCATGACACCATTGTCATAGCCGATCAAGAGGAAGCCCAAGGCAGTCAACAAAGTGACTGTATACAGAAGGGTACCAGCCATGTTGACGATGTACTTAGGATGTCTGTCTTTGGTGTAGACAGTGTGCGATGGAGACAGATGTCGGTGGGGGCTTCAGAGGGTCCCCAGGAGGCCCCGATCTTATATGTATGCGCTGGCTACAGACACCCAGAGAGAGATGTGCAACTGACTTCGGACCGACAACCGGTATTGCAGTGTGATATCATGCCCGATCCTTTCAGCTAAATATCGCGAAATAGATGACAAAATTAAAGCGGAAACAAATCACAAATGCCGCCAGGCACATGGGTCCCCCCAGGCTAACGGAAAGGGAGATCTCGATCTTTCAGGAGATCCCTGTCCCTCGCTTACTCACGCTTACGTTATACGGTAATTACGGGGCGGCTGCTGCGGCTGCAAAACGATATATCCGCCTTGACAGCCCGTGATCGTTCCAAGCGTAGCACGACTAGCTCACAGATGTGCCGTTTGTAAACGCGAGTTTTTACGGTTCTGACATCAGCCCCTGCTGTGGGGCTGTCAAAGCAATTACGACAACTAGATCGTCGGTCCGGGGTCCGAGCTCATGTGACCTACTCTACAATACGTGTCGACGCCTTGGTCTGAGGTGATAACATCGCTTGTTACACTCTCACAGATAAAATGTGCAAATCTAGCTCATATCATCAGTCAATCAGACCGGTCCGACTTCCGACCTAAATTACGGTCGCGATAACAAATCTTGCCGAGGAGGATCCTTTCCGCCTTTCACCCAGATACAATCTTGACTTGCTGAAGGCAATCTTGCCCGCGCACACTTCTCACAAACAGAACGATCATGAAGTTTCAGTCTGAAGTCAAAATTCCCTCCATGGTGCAAGTGAGTGACGCAGCCCGTAGCGTTGTTGACCAAGGAGATTGTGAATCCGCTAGAACACTTGCACGCATGTCCCCCATTCGGTCGACATCCGTTCTATGAGTCAGAGGTTGGCTCAGGGTCGTCATCAGCTTCGCCCAGACCGTTCGTAGCTCTTGATGCATCGTTCCTGTCAGTGCTCGGCAGCGGTCCGACAGTCCGCTGTCTTGCAAAGACAGGCTCGATAGAGCCCTTTGCTCACGAGGCTGGCGTGTGGGTCGGCGCAACGAATGAGGTGTGGTTCACCTCCAACCTGACCTACGATTCCGGCAGCGCGGCACAAGATGGAAAGCTTGCTCAGGTCCGCGTTGATATCGGCGCAGTTGACGTTCTCACTGGCCACTGGCGACGAATTGATGTTCCGAGCGTGCATGCTGGTAACGGCGCATGCGCCTACGGCAATCGTATACTGTTTTGCGATCAAGGCGGCGGCCCAAGCCAGCCTTCGCAGCTGGTTTTGGTAGATCCATCAGATCCGAGGCGAGCGAAGGTGTTGATAAACAACTTCCATGGGCGACACTTCAACTCTTTGAACGATGTGGTGGTCGTACCGCCACTCAAACGCACATGTCACTCTGTAGACGACGCTGGACACGATCCTCGCAGAAGTGCACTAGGAGCAGTGCCAAGTGGATCCACTATTTGGTTCACGGATCCGCCATACGGCTTCGAGCAAGGTTTCCGGCCCCCGTGTCAGCTGCCAGCGCACGTGTATGCCCTTGATCCATCTACAGGACACATTCGCGTCGTAGCCGATGGCTTTTCTCATCCAAACGGGATTTGCTTCAGTCCAGACAACAGAGTGTGTTACGTCTCTGACACTTCTCATATAAATGGCTCTGGGAAACTTGATGCGACGCTGCAGAGCTCAATGTGAGTTGGATAATTGTCTATATTTCGTCTGCTGGACAATTACTGATCACTCATCAGATATGCGTTCGATGTGATTTGGTTGGGGCAACCGGGTTCAGGCGGGGGACCTAGCCTGCAGAATCGCAGATTATTTGCGTTTGCAGACACGGGTGTTCCGGATGGAAGTCAGTACCAAAGTCGGCGATAGGTTGATGCGAGTGCTAACGTGACACAAAGTGAAATGCGACCACGATGGCAACCTCTATGCGGGATGTGGAGATGGAATTCATGTCTGGAGTGAGTTTTCCTGGCCTCCTTTCAAGTTTTGGGTCTGACAAAGTTGACGGGTTGGGAAGATCGATATGGAACCCTGATTGGGAAGATGTGAGTGACAATGCTCTGAGCAAAACCGCATCCGGCTGATAATCAACTGCAGAGTTCTTGGTCTGGCCGATGACAACATAGGTGCGGGATGCGCCAACTTCTGCTTCGTACCAGGAGGCAGGATGGTGTGCTTTGCGGAAGATCGGATCTATCTGATAGAAGGTCTTGCTGTCGAAGGTGTCGGATCACATGTGGTAGCATAGCTATGCCTTGCCAAGATCTGTCGCGCTGGGTGACGATGTATTTCTGCTTCTCAAACAAAATATGCATGGGACGTGGTGCTGTTCTGTGCTTTATAAGGGCTAGCACTGATCGAGGCACCAACGAGGATCGATATGCGTCAGTCATCGCCGCATCATAGCGCTAAACGATACGTATACAGATTGGCTCTCTTTAACTGCGCGGTTCCGAACTCATCCTCTACCGACATAAGGCATTCCTCTCGCTCTGCCATTGTTATCGTCAGCAATTGATAGCTTTACACGAGACACTCACGAAATCTCGAGCCTTTGGACATCCACTTCAACTGGCAAAGAAGCGAGATACACCAGAGACCGTCCAACATTGTCAACAGGCATCATCGGTTCCGATTTGATACTGCCGTCGGCCTGTCTGCATCCCTTTGCCGCATGCCCGCCCATGGCAGTCTGTGCGTTTCCTATATCTAGCTGAGTACAGCTGATGCCGTACTTCCGTCCATCTAACGAGGTGCAGCGTGAGAGGCCGAGTATCGCATGTTTGGACACGGTGTAAGCCGCCGAATCTAGCCTAAAGTAAGCGTAGCTCTTTGCATATCGGGAAGCGAAACTGACCAGGTCGCGGAGATATAGCAGAGATGCTACCATTGTTTACGATACGTCCTCCTTGGGGTGACTGACTTTTCATCAGCTTGATTGCTTCTCTAGTGCACTGCGAGGGCATTAGCTTAGAGTCATGACCTGCCGAGCAGCCAAACGACACACCAGCACTGATGCCATAACGTTCACCTCCATGACTTGACGGAACTTGGACATGTCGGCTTCTTCAAGTGGTATTGAGTTGAGGAGATCTACGCCAGCGTTCTACAGTAATAGCAGAGCTTTCAGCTCCTCCGAACACATCGCAATAGTGACCATCTACCGCCCCGCAACTCACATTGAATAACAGGTCCAACCGGCCGTACTTCTCCCTCACGATTGAAAACATTGCCTCAACCTCTGTGTCCTTGCTGACGTCACCTGCTACAATCTCAACTACCGTTCTCTCGTCCAGTTGCCTCGCTGTCTCTGCCAGCTGCTCATGATTACGACCCGAGAGCACCAATATCAGCTTCTCCGGATTTTGTTGTGAAGGCAATGATTTTGAAAGGGCTATCGCGCAAGCCCGTCCTATTCCACCAGATGCTCCGGTGATGAGAATGACGCGGGAGATGTTGGACATCTTGACAATCTGAGCGGGATCTTGGTGACCGAGTTCAATGCGCAGGCAAAGTGAAAAATTGAGTCTTTGTCCACGATTTCATGGTAGAATAAGTCGTACGTATAGTACAAGTATATCGGAGAGTCGGTCCGGTACGGGTAGTGGGAATAGGAGAATCAGGTTAGCTTCCGCGAGAAATTACGCGAGTAAGGCAGCTCTCAATATAACGTGAAGAAGTACGCACTCCTGGGGTTCTGCTCTTGCGAGCCAGATGTAACGGTATCAAATGCGGGGCTTGCTGATACGAGTCAGTCAAAGCTGAGACGGTAGCAACGCTTTTCAGCGGGCAGAGCTGAGATACGGTTGATCAGGCAATATAAGCCATACCCCGCAAGTCGTGCGCGGGTCTGAAGAGCTGATACGTAGACGTTCAGGGGCCCTCTAGGATGGATATCTGAAGGTTTGATGATTCCACTAACTATATTTCGCCTCACATTTCGACATAGTGCAACGTTGTATTGACGAACGTTACATGATAGCATTATCTAGCTTCGAGTCGATATGCTTTTATGAAGGCAAAAAATATCGCTATGAGCAAACCAGTTGCAATCATCGCTTGAAACACTGCTTTCAGGGATGTCAGATAAGCCAGCAGCGCATTCAGCCTTTCTCCTTCTGAGAGCAACTCTATCGTCTTTTCCGGAGATCTGATGAGAGCCGATACAAGCTTCAGGACAGTCAGCTAAATGTAGCCAGTTATCCGATTGACGCTTACCTCGCTCTGCTCAGGGAAGCGCTGTCGTAGCTCGACACTCAAGACCATCTGTTGGAGACCAGCGGATAAACTAGCACCAAGGACCTGACCAATTGCTCGAGCGAGATACAAGACAGCGGTAGCAACGGCCATCTCAGAGTGAGGCACAGCGGCGACGAGGGCGGTCAAGACATTGGTGACTTTACGTCAGTCAAGACCTCGGGTTTTGGACGCACCAATGACGCCTCCAGCAAACGCAGCCACCGCCAACTCCGCCCAGACACGATGCACGCTAGTATCTAAATCCCAAAACAGAAAGGATACCGAGCACAAGACAGGGACGAGAGACATCCAAATCGTGAATGTCTTGTAATTACCGGTGCGACGCATGTAGCTAGATATGGTCAGTCATTGACGCGTGGCTCACTCACTATCCGCCAAAGACCGCTCCCATTGCCAACGTCAACGATGATGGTAGTAATAAGAGTCCAGTGTCTTTGCCGCCAAATCCCTTCACGAGATGGATGTAGATCGGGCACATGAAGAATCTCGCGAAAACGTTCATCGACAAGAGAATAGTCGATACCAGGACGAAAGCGGGTGTTCTTTGGTGTAGCAGCCCAATGGGAATGATCGGTTCTGTAGCGAACTTGCGCTCCACAATATAAAGTATCGGTATTGTAAGGAGGAACACAATCGCCAGAGGAAGAACATAAGGGTTTCGATCTGGTAGCGAAGATGTGTAGAGCGAGCAGGAGACCAGCAGCGTGGTGATCTGCCAGTGATTAGCATATGAGTCAGGATGTCACGGGCACTCACTAATATGAGCAGTATGACGAATCCCAGCCAGTCAATACGGGCGAGCTGATGTCGGAGCGTATCTGGGCTTTTGGTGTTCGGCGGATGAACCTTCCAGAGAATGAGCGCGAAAGCCACCATGAGCGGTGGAACTTGGATCCAAAACG
Source organism: Cryptococcus sp. GC_Crypt_6 (assembly GCA_026538315.1). Lineage (NCBI taxonomy): Eukaryota > Fungi > Basidiomycota > Tremellomycetes > Tremellales > Cryptococcaceae > Cryptococcus > Cryptococcus sp. GC_Crypt_6. Next base: position 7,185 of record JALPBY010000122.1, read on the forward strand.
CCCATCTCCATCCGAGTGTATCCGCGATCCACCCTCCGATAAGGGCGCCAAGCTGACTCCAGTCCATCAGCCGAGTAATCTGAGACGTGAGGGCGACTCACCGCGCTCCCAGCGGCCCAGACAAGGTTCACATATCCCTGAAACATACCGCGATCCTTGATCGATACCGTGTCTGATATTACAACGGCTGTCAAAGTGAGCAGCCCGCCCCCTCCGCATCCTGCGACGATTCTTGCGAAGATCATAAAGCCCATAGTTGGAGCCAAAGCACACAGAATTGTCCCGGCTATCCTCAATGTCAATCATCTTCTGCCTCTTCACACGGCGTACTCACTCGCGAACAAGACAAAGGCCACAATCATACCTCGCCTTCTTCCCATGATCTGAGCAATTTTGCCATATAAGGGGGTAAGACCGGCGAGTCCCAATAGATAGCCCGCCCCGAGCCATGACACCATGTCTGCTGCTTCGAAGTATGATCCTATTGTCAGTTGAAGGTTGGTAATCACCGTTGCCGATACGGCGGAGGAGAACATGCTGCAAAATTTTAGCTGAGAGTCACTCGATTTCGTCACGCACCTCATCCACAAGCCAAAACATAACAAGGCAATCTCCCGAAAGGGTGGTGTCTCCTTGACGCCGCCATGCTCGTCTGTAGGCTTTGTGAGCAGTGGAGCGCTCTCCAAATCGTCAGTGAAGGGAGGCGCCGCTGAAGCAGCTCGGGAAACATCGACCGCGCCATATTGGGGCTTGACGGATTGCGACATGTTTGTCTCACTGCGCTGGTGCGTCGGAAAGCAGTGATCAATGATTGACTGTGTCGGCGGTATCCCTTTTACGCCGTTTGGTAAGCGTTGCTCAAAAGCGGGAGCACATACGTTTAAGTGTGTCGTTATCGGACGACGACTTTCCATAACGTGGGAACATCGGCCTTGTCCGAGCCGGCTTGATGTCCGACACCTCTCTCCGAAGCACGGAGCCAATGCATGCTTCCCAAACCTGACGGGATAGATGCAATACCATGATAATTGTGCATACTGCGTCAGGGGATCATTGATATCGTCTCTGCTTCTGAAAGCTCATTGACTAAAGTGTTGTACAGTATAGCGCTACAAGATCTGAAACATGACTTTGCCATTGAAGCGTGAATCCGAGCCGTCCGAGGCAGAGGTCACCTTCGTGCTGGACATACTGACTGCCAACGTTATATGCGGCTGGGAGAAAGAAATATCACCCACTGGCACCGTCCCCAGTGCTGGGCATAGCAGGTGAGAACCTGGAGACATTCAAGTGATAACGTTCCACAGTGCTCTATTCGTGAAATACAAATTATTCGATGAAAATGGAGTCGATTGGACGCTGCGCGGGTGTATGGGGACATTCGAGCCCTATGAGTTACAAGATGGACTGGCGAAATGGGCAGTAGTGAGCGGCTCGAAAGACCCCCGCTGGCCTCCAATCACCGTCGAGGAGCTGCCTCATATCGAGTGCACGTGGGTTTAGCCCTATAGCATGAAGTCTGGCACTTACGATCCTCTTAGTGTGTCCTGCCTGAGTCCCTTCGAGGACTGTACAGATTACAACGACTGGGTCATAGGTGAACATGGTATCCGCATCTTCCTCCCAGAACATTGCAAGCCAGATCCCACACATCCCGAGCCAGCGTTGATTCCCCCCACCAATCCTATATCTGCAACGTACTTGCCGGAAATCGCCGTGGAGCACGGCTGGACAAAGACAGAAGCTATCGATACAGCTTGCTGGAAAGGCGGTTACCGCGGCGTTCTTGATGAGGAATTGAGAAAGCAGCTCGTGGTGAAGCGTTATACCACGAAGAAGTACACGATGTCCTACTCTGCGTATCTTCGCCAAAAGCAATCGTCGCTTTGGGCATGATAATCGTGAAATGTTCCCACTTCTGTAAGGTCTACACAATGCATACCAATCCTGTCTCGGGTCAATTCTTTCCCGATGTCACAGCGGTCGACTTCTACTAATTATAACTACTGAACTTCGTATTGATCATGATCCCAAAGCCACTGTAGGCCAATTGGTCTAAGCTCCGATGTACTCAACCTCAGGAGCAGCCACGACGTGAGTCCTGCCGTGTTCCTTGCCTTTTTCCTCGGCTGCTGGTGAATTCTTCTCGCCAACATCCGAAGCGTATGTGACTTCGGTCGCTTCATCCTGATACAATGCGTAGGCCTCGCGTTTGGGCCTGGAGAGCGTCAGAAATAGAGCCTTTTAAGCACTCTCGACTCACTTGATATACTTCTTGTCCACCCAAATCAAAACGAAGATCATACAGATACAGAACGGGACCAGGGCGCAACTCGTCTGCCAAGCGTGAGTGTAGTGAGGTGCTTGCGATGAGGGCCAAATAAGGACACCACTCCATGACTGAATAGCGTAGTTGAGAGCGATAGTACCGCCGTATAGGAGCGACCGGCCCTCGGCGTCGTGCGCCATCAACTGTGACATCCAAGCGAAGGATACAGGCGAATAGGAGCTGGGAATGAAGAGAAAGTAATACGCAAACCACTTTGCGCTGTTCGGTACAGTCCAAATGGACATGATGATGTACGGAATCATCAAGAGTGACAGTTCGAATACGAGAAGGAAGGGCAAGGAAGGGAACCAATCAGCCAAGAATCCCCAGGTTATCAAGGTGATGGCGTTGACAGCGTAGGCTGACAGTGCGATCCTGCAAGCATTTCAGCTGGAGACAGTGTTTCCAACAAAGTCGGCTTACGCGTTGATCTTTTCTGTGCTGTAAACCTTGAGCGACTTGACCCAGAGGTTGAAGTAACTTGTTCCCCCCGTGGACATGTTCATGGAGATATATATGGCCGCAAAAATGTATACCACGGGTGACAGGAAGACTCGCCTGAGGGCTGCAAGACCTGCTCGTTCGGAAGGAGCCTTCTTCCATCGGCGATTACGTTCCAGAGCGAGCTCGGCATCTGTGTCGTTATACCAGAATGCGCGAGGATTGCGCTTGTTGGGGTAGTCTGGCAGGAAGAAGACGCCGGCAATAGCCCAGACGATCTGGGATGATGACAGATAAGCCTTGTGTGGTATACACTTGTCGATGCGGGACTCACAGTGATCAGACCATCAATAACGAAAAGCCACTTCCAACCGGGAAGACCGGCTTTGCCGTTCAATGTTGAGTACACAGCATTCTGAAAAGCATTCGCAAGCATACTGCCGCATGGCTGAGCTGCTTGGTAGATGCACATCCGTCGAGCCAGCTCCATTGGAGTGTACCATGTGGTGAGAAGAATCGTCATACCAGGATATGCACTCGACTCGAATGCGCTTTTCATCAGGCTCAGCGCTGTCGTCTGCTCGATACGCACTTGGTCGCTCACCCGAGGAAAGCTCTCAGCGCGTAAACCCCATTCGCGCTCTTGACAGTGGCCATGAGGCAAGTCGTGATCCCCCAAGCGACCTGAGACGTTGTTGTCAGCTTCCATCAGACCACACCTGACAGTTTTGAGAGGGCGCACCTCCAGCGTAGGTAGATACAGTGATGGCGGGAACCAAGTGATGAAGTATTGACTAGGAATCAAGAAAATGGCATAGCCAATGTTGAAGTACGTAGTGAAGAAGTTGAGTTGGTTACTAGTAGCGTGCGCAGTGTTCAGCAACAGACGATGGTGGACAGCGATCAAAGCCTACCTGTATAACGATAGATCCTCCTGCATGCCAGACACATAGGCGGTGCTGATGGAGCTTTGGTCCAGGTACTTGATGACCTAAAGCTTATTTTGAGACACAATCACCGCAGACACCGCAGACTAAACACTGACTTGCGATATGAAGCCAAATGTCTGGGGTATGGATGTCAGCATCTTCACCCCCTCGCGCAAAGCTTACTCACCATCAAGAACATGTCAAGCTTCCATACCAAGCGCTTCTCTTCCGCCGACTTGACGTAGTTCGCCTCAGCGATCTCTAGCGCACTTCGCTGGCGGTTACGCATGGGCGTGTACCACGGCATTATTGCGAACTGTCTCTGATCGTCTTGGAAAGAGTAAGGGGACGATTTAGTGAAGACGAAACGATCCGGTGGTCGCTTTGCTGAGGTAAAGCTTCACGTCTTTATAGGCTATACGCCACAAAAGCATGCATAGTCGTACTAATTATGGAGAGATAAGCATATCGGGATTCGCCGAAAACACAAGTCCGAGACCTCCTACCTTCGCCCAAAGGTCGGCGTAGGACCCTATAGCTGAAGCCATCTAGCGCCCCCTTCCTGCCGAACTTGGGCGCGGGTTAGAGGAGCATACGAGGAGGACAAAGGGAAGGATCCATAGCGCGATAAGCTTACTTGCACTGACTACGAGGTGCCTTAGTGCGACGTTGAGAGCGCTGTACTCCGGCTCCGGCCATCGGAGTTCTGTCCTAACACTACTAACCCGCGATGTCGGCACCGCATCATACTTGTTGGTGGGCCCGCGTTCGGCTCGGCGTTCTCCGAGAAAGTCCATTTGCGTTATCACTATGTATGTTTGGCCCTCCACATCTCGAGCGTAACGACTTCTCGCTCATTGTTGCTCGCAAGTCAACGCTCAAGCAGTAGTCAGGATGTGGGATCGAGCCAAGTTGGAAGACCAACGACTACCAGCATGGGCTGATCAGTCGAGCGCACAGAGACGCGGCGGAATAGGCAGACCATACCTAGCTGGTATTCTCGCATTCTTGGCGCTCAGCTACTATTTCAGCCCATCGCCTAATGCTCCCGTGAATATCGTGAACGGTCTAAGCTTGTGCGCGCTGCATGATGAGCTCCCTTCTCCGGCCACCTCTCGTCGCGGCCGCAAACAATCCGACAGATATGTCAAAGGAACTCCAGACATCTTATTACACAATGCTACCATCTGGACCGGTGCGAACAACGGGACAGAAACATTGTACAATGCGTCTGTACTGCTGTCAAAAGGCTTAGTGAAAGCTATCAATCCGGATGTCGATGCCCTCGCGGTTTTCGTTGAGAAGATAGATGTGCAAGGGGCTTGGGTGACTCCAGGTATCGTAAGTCGGTCGTGCATGGTGCAGGTCAAGATAGACCGCTGACATCGATGACAGGTTGATATGCATAGTGAGCGCCATCTGGATCTGGATATGGTGGTATCAGTCTGATCCCCTATGAAAGGTCATGCTGGCCAAGTCACTTTTCCGATCTTCGCCGCTACCAACTCCCTCGTCAGCCATCTCGACATCATCATGCCTTTCTCACAAGCCATTGACAGCTTCAATACGTGAGTCAATCAGACGGACGCAGCAATATTGATTACTCTGGGTAGGCACGATCTAGCCCTTCGCTTGGTAACGTCTGGTGGTACTACTACCTCCTTGATTCTGCCTGGCTCTAGCTCCGCAATGGGAGGTGAAGCTTGGCCGATGAAATTCCGAAATACGACCGCCAACTCGCCAAGCAGCATGCTTGTAGAACCGCCCTTCCATGTCACGGGCGATGCGAGATACACCAGATCCAAAGCATGGCGTAACGCAAAGGTGGGTACATGCTGATGCTGTCAACACGCAAGTGCTAAGATGTTTATAGCATGCATTGGGGGAGAACGTCAGCAAGAGTGAGCCGTTGTTCCGAAGCGGTTGCTGACGGTGCAATCAGGTTGGAAGGAGCTTGGCGGTACAAGGGAGGACACCATATACCGAATTCGCGCTGCATATACCTCGGCCTCCAAAAAACGACAGGCACAAGATGCATGGTGTAACGCTGCCAGTCGCTTAAGTCAACGAAGATCATCTTACCTGGGCTGGCCTTTTGTCAAACGACCGACCAATCGAGAATACGAAAACACTGGCGATTATCCCGTTTCCACACTGGCGGAAGAGCTGCTGGTTGATGTTTTACGGCACAAAGTGAGGATCCACGTACATGCGGTGAGTCGTGGCTCGAAGTAGCCTCAACTGATAGATAGTATGAAAGCACCGACTTTGACGCGTTGATGAGGATCAGTAACGAGTTCCAATTCCTCATTGCTTCCATTCAACACGCTCATGAAGCCTGGTTCTCTATCGAGACTCTCGAAAAGTTCTACGGAGGGCCGCCAGCCATTGCAATGTTCGCTACGAGCTCAATATACAAGGTGAGTCGTCGGACGTAGACGGAGAGACTTAACGTCTGATGCGTTCAATGACCGCAGCACGAAGCGTATCGTCATTCTCTGTTCGCGCCGATCCTTTTGGCCGAACGAGGGATTCCGGTCATCTTCAAGAGCGATCATCCGCCAGCTGTAAGCACTACTCTCAACCTCTGACCTGACGATTCCCACAGGTCGACTCGCGATACCTGCTTGCAGAGGCTGCGCTTGGTCACCATTTTGGTTTAGCCACCAACCTTGCTTTGTCAGTGATAATATTGGAAAGCTGCAGAACGATGCTGAAGACTTGTTTCATGCAGGATGTCGGTTACCTCTACTCCGGCAAAAGCTATTGGGTTAGATCATCGCGTGGGCTACCTTCTGCCTGGATATGACGCAGATGTGGTCGTCTGGCAGAGTCATCCTCTGTCTCTCGGTGCTACCCCTTCACAAGTCTTCGTTGATGGCATTCCGCAGCTTGAGAATCCGGCACTGGTCCCTCGACCTGCAAAAGAACAGGCGATCCCATCTTCGGGCAACTACTCTCAGCAGGTTCAAGAGGCAAGACACTCGCATCATGGCGACGTCAAACTGGGACCTACCTGGTCAGACGAAAACGTGATCTTTACCAACGTGTCGAACTATATATACCGGCAAGATGGGGAGCTGAAGGAAGACTCGTTCGCCACAGGAATGGTCGTTATTGAGAATGGAGCCGTTGTTTGCGCTGGAGCATGTGGAGAGAAGGAAGGCGTACGCCAAGTCAATCTGATGGGAGGTGAGTACCGTCCTTTCACGCTGCGCAATCAACTCATAATCCCCGCAGGCTCTATATCACCCGGACTCACTCTGTACGGCACTTCGATGGGTCTGATTGAAATCAACGAAGAGCCCTCAACGACAGATCAAGATGTCTCGCCCTTGTCTTTGACACCACCCTCGGGCGCGGTTGCGAAAGCAGCCAACGGGGCAGTGTTTGGCGGGAAAGAGACGCTGATATCGCTCAGAGCCGGTATCACAAATGCTATCACTCCGCCAATGAGTGCCAACATATTTAAAGGGTATTCCATGTACATCTCGCTATCTGCGCCGCATCGTCTCCACTCGGGTGCGATGATTGAACAAGAAGTCGCGTATCATGTCTCCGTTGGACATGCGCCGGTATATCCTGTATCGCCCACTGGACTACAGATTTCGTCGCAGATTCAAGCAATATATACGCTCTTGATGAACGATAAGACGGATCACCTGACCCCCCTGGAGCAGACTTTCAGAAAGATAGCCCAAGGCAAAGTCAATCTTGTCGTTTTTGTGTCCTCGGCGGATCAAATGGCGACATTGATTGACATCAAGAAAGAAGTGGAGGGAGTGTATGGCTCCTCTGTGAAGATGGTCTTGTGAGTTCTTCACCGCAACCTGAGCAGAATTGTTTAACGGTTTTGTATTAGTGACGGTGCACTCGAGGCGTATCTGATTGCCGACGAGATTGCTCAAGCCAATATCGGCGTCATTACACGAGAAAGGGGCAACCCTGTCACATGGGACGATCGACGCGCGCTGCCTGGTGCGCCATTGTCGGAAGATACCAGCATCAGCGCCCTTCGAAAGGCTGGAGTCGTGAGTGACTGGCGTGCGAGATATGTTCTGAATACGATTTTGTCCAGACTGTTGGTATAGGCATGACCGGATCTCGAGCATCGACTTCTACTCTGCGATTTTACCTTGCATACAGCATGACCGATTCCACGTTTAACGCTACCGAGCTGGATGCGCTCGCTTTGGCCACTACGAATATCGAAAAGATGCTTGCCGTCCCAGCTCCCGATCGGACATGGGTAGCAACGGAGTATAGTGGATTATTGGACATTGGACAAAGCAGGGTGGTAGCAATTGGACGGGGAGACGGAACGATATCAGGCTACTGAACTGTTGATTTGGAACTATATCGCCAACCTGTGACACATGCATATAAAGCATTCGGTCAGCTCATACAGGCATATTGTTTGTCACAAGAAAATTCCCTATTCAATCAAGCCCGAGTAATTCTCCATATCCTCAAACAAGGTCGCGCCCTTTGGCTCCCAGCCCGTCCACTTCTTCGTCAACTCGTTGGTGGTATAGTTGTCCATCTGCATGAGCATGCCAATGAAGTTGTACGTCGCCATGGCTTCGCCTGGGGTGATGCTCTTGGTTTCCATACCGAGTTTCTTAGCAGCGAACGCAGCGATATCTTTGATGGGGATACCATTCTCGGCGACGGCGTGTAGCTTGCTGCCGGAAGGAACATCAGGACTGAGAGCGTGGACGTAGAGCTCGGCAGCATCTTCGACGTGCACCGATGGCCAGCGTTGCCTGCCATCACTAATATATCCCGCAAAGCCTTGTCTCTTGGCAGCGTCGATCTGGGTAGTGATGAAAGGGTGCTCTTTTCCGGGGCCATGGACGACGGGCGAGAGTCGAATGGTGACGACATGAAGACCTTTGGCAGCGTAAGAGTCGACCAAGGGCTCGGCGAGAGCACGAGGATTGTGCGTTCCTTTGACACTTGTCTCGTCAGGCCCATCGGAGCCGAAAGTTCCTAAGGAGTTGACGAATGTGCCTCCCTTTCCAGCCTGCACCAGCGCGTCACACATGGCTTTGATGGCTTCTTGGTCCTCTGCACTGGCTTGTGCCATCCCATTGGGGTGCATGAAGATGTCGTGGTTGAACGCTGTATGGATCACCGCGTCGGCTTCGGCAGCAGCAGATGAGAGTACATCGAGGTCGGTGTGTGAGCCGTGGATGACGGTAGCTCCGAGTGCAGCGACCTTTTGAGCGGACGCATTAGACCGAGCAAGGCCTGTAACGGTGTGACCTTGTGCAATGAGGATTGGAATGACATGAGAGCCGACGTGGCCGGATGCACCAGTAACAAAGACCTTCATCGTGCTGGAGTCGATGATATCAGTGATTCAGATCGAGTCAAGAGTGAACACCTGTGATTGCGCATCGTTGTGCATGTAAACAGCAGCGGTACAACAACATTTATACTTGTTGCATTGGCCTTGGACATTGGCGACGAGTCCTGGAACATACGGTCTCCGAGGTTCGGTCATCGGTCCCGGCGTCACTGGCAACTGGATTGTCAACCCCAAAATGTTGAATATGATTGTAGTAGATGGAGATGCACGTGAATGCAGAGCTGTATTACGACGTTGTGTATGGTATAGAATGCAAAGCAAGAGCACAGAGGTGACAACAAACATATGAAGTCTGCGCTGAGTGAATAAGGATTGCCGATGAAACACGTCCTTTTCCGCTTCACAGGGTAGGCCTGGGAGTCAGATGTACTCGTATTGTTTCGGCGGCCCTGAGGTGGCAGTCATCAGTCAGTTTAACCTGCTAGTGAGGTCGTCGAGAAAACCTGCCAAACGAAAGTACTTGAACGTCAGCAACCTAAAACATCCTGAAACGCTGGTGTAGCGAGAAGATATACATGCTGAACCCAGGACGACAGTAGTAAAATACGACTCCCTTGACGTCTTCAATTACATAAGAGACCGCTATTTAAAGCAGTGACGTACTACTTACAAATACGAGTATAAAAACGATGGGTCACCTGCAACACGCACAAGCGGATCCGGAACCGCGATGACAGAGCACATTGGTACAATGACTCGAACACGACATCACTGACATCGATTTCCGCCAACGGTTCAACTTGGTTGCTATTCGCATCTGTTGCAGCTTCGATTGTGACAAAGCCACACTTTGGTCCCCAGCCGTTATTCTACAATCGTTACGATGGCACCACACGCCGTCCACAATGTCAAGCTCAACACGGGATCGACCATGCCAGCCGTCGGAGTCGGGTGAGACTTATTGTTTTCGATTCCAGTCATACTTGTCCTGAGAGGTGGGATCGAAGCCAGATGTAGAACCCGGCTGATTCGCGCGTTGGAATCCCTTTCAGTTGCTGGATGGGCAAGCGTGTGGACGGCATGAATCAGGAAACGTACGATATGGTGCTCGAGGCTCTCAAACTTGGATATAGGCATATCGATACAGCTAGTGGATATGGGAATGAGGAAGCCGTCGGTAAGGCTATACATGACAGCGGTGTAAAACGAGAAGAGATTTTTGTGACCACCAAGTTGACGTGAGTGAGCGAGATCCTCCACCTGTACTAGTCACTCAATAAACTCGCAGGAACTCGGATCACGGTCGCGTCAAGCAAGGATTCGAGGGATCCCTCCAAGCTCTGAACATTGGGTACATCGACCTCTACGTGTGTACTCTTCTCTGTTATTCTGACACGAAAAGGTGCTCATGCGCCTCTCCTTCACAGCTTGTACATTGGCCTCAGGCGACCGACCCGAAGTCGAGCGAGACAGTCCCATATGGCTCGTCGCCTACATTCGAAGAGACTTGGACTGAGATGGAAAAGCTACTTGAGCGAGGCGGGGAGTGCAAGGCTATCGGGTGAGTTTCGCGAACATGTGAAACCGTTTTGGATATTAGTAACCGCCTTGCAGTGTCTCCAACTTTAGTGTCAAGACGCTCAGCGAGTTGCTCAAGAGTACCAAGACCGTTCCCGCGGTGAACCAAGTGAGTCGAGTGTTTATTGTCTCGCTGTCTATGATAACACGTGTTCCAGGTCGAGTCTCACGTGTACTTGCCGCAAACATCGCTCGACGCATATTGCAAGGAGAAGGGAATCGTTCTCACCGCTTACTCGCCTTTGGGACAACCAAAGCCAAACACGGCCATATCGCCTGTTCTCAGTGATCCCGAAGTGAAGAAATTGGCTGATAAATATGGTGTACCTACTGGGACGGTGCGTCATGATCACTTCTTTACTCTCGAATCCAATGGCTGATTTCAGTGGATAGATCCTCATTTCGTGGTTCGCGCAAAGAGAGAATTGGACCGTGATTCCTAAATCGTCCAATCCTGCTCGTCTCAAGGCTAACATAGAAGTGCGTTTCTGTGATCCGGACAGGACTCTCGATGAGGCTAATGAACTTGAACAGATAATCAAGTTGGACGAGTCTGATTTCTCTACCCTGAGCGATCTGCACAAGGAGCCCGGCAAGCTTCAGCATCTGTGCGATTACAACCAGGGCGATATCATGAAGACGGGCAAGATCTTCGGTTGGTCCCTCAAAGACATGGGCTGGGAGAAGATGGATTAACAGTTGAATGAGAGTTAGGATTGAAGTGTATCAACCGTACCGTGTGGACCATGCATTGCAGGCATGGATTTATGCATGTATGAGTATCGGCTGCTTGGGCTACACCGGTCTTGCATAGAGACCTTTGCCGTTTGCGGACATCGGAACCGGCGCCGACCGTCCCGGTCCGGAAACCGCCGGTTCGGATGGGCAGCCAGCCTAATAATGAACAATTTTAAACAATGTCCCCTTACAACTTCGCTGTTGTTTGCTCTTCTACATCTCCAACAAAAACAAGCATATGGTATTGACCATGTTCCTCCTCCTGCCTCTTCTCGCGTCTCTGGCTTCGGCATCGATCATCCCCAGCTCGCAAGATGTGCTGCAAGCAGCGGACCGTTTCCTGCATCCCTCATCTGCTCAACTCGAGATTCATTCGAATTACTATGATGAGCTCTCGGGCAAACACCGAAAACTTTGTGTGCTCAGCGCGAGAGATGATGGGGAATTTGACGATGATAACTTCTTGAAAGCACACGAGGAGTGCGGAAAGGGAGGTATCATCCGACTACCCGATGCCAACTAGTATGTCTTTCGTCCATACCTGGCATAAACATTTGCTGACTTATAACTAAAGCACTATTGGTAACCCCCTCACAACCCATTTGGAAGATGCGACATTAGACGTTCACGGTTGGATCTCTTTCTCCACCGATATTGACAATTGGGTCGAAAAGCGAGTCCCCTTTGAATTCCAGAACCTCGCTTTGGCATGGATCATCACTGGAAGCAACTATGTTATTGACGGTAATGACAAAGGTGGAATCTTCGGAAATGGAGACGTTTGGTACAACTGGGCCAAAGAAGTCGGCAACAAGTATGGCCGGTAAGTTGCTTCTGCTCTCACCTGTACCCCTAAGTGTGATAGCATCGCTAAATCAATTACAGCCCAATGTCATTCGCCATCACCAACTCGACCAATGTGATCGTGAAGAACTGGTCTGTCATCCAGCCGCAATTCTGGGCATCGATCGTCATCAACTCTACCAACATCTTGTACAAGGACTACTTCGTTAACGCCACCCAACACAACCCGGAAGCATTGGACATTCCTCTGAACTGGCTGCAAAACACCGATGGTTGCGATACATTCCGCTCGCACAACGTCACTTTCGGTGAGTCATCATGATTGAAGTTTCATTGTTGTCTTACTGATCATGGCGATTTCAGAGAACATGGTGTACCAGGGAGGTGACGACTGTATCGCTCTCAAGCCCAACTCGTCCATGATCACAGCCCGCAACATCACTTGCATTGGCGGCACCGGTATCGCCTTTGGCTCCATCGGTCAATACCCAGGTATCCCCGACTACATCCAGGATGTCTACATGGAGGACATCAAAGTGTCCGGAGGACAGCATGAGGCCCAGCAGGGACTCTACTTCAAGTCGTGGCAGGGCATCACCGTCGGCACTCCTCCTAACGGAGGTGGTGGTGGTACCGGCTACGCTCGCAATATCACCGTCAAGAATGTTGAGGTTCACAACGTGACCCGACCCATCTTCTTGCACTCAGAGTAGGTCATCTATCATAGTATTGCCTCTTTCTTTGTGATGCTAATACATCCGTAGCCTGACATATCTCCTGGATCGTCAAGGAGATGCTCACAATACTGGCCTGTTCCACTGGCACGACATCCACATCAGCAATGTGACCGGTACATCATCTCAAAACCGAGTGGTTTGGCTGGACTGCTCCAAGAAAACACCTTGCTACGATATGACATTCGACAACTTCAATGTCACGTACGGTAAGGACGACTTGCCCAACATTCACTACGTTTGCAACAACGTCGTGAGGGATCCCGAGGACGGTATCGCATCGTGCCACGCCAACGGTGACAAAGACGAAGGATGGTGGTCGCTGTAGTCTAATAATTCTATGCAAGCCATCATCTAAGTGCAATTGCCGCCTGACTGTCGCCAAGGATAGCCTTATGATCTGCAGCTCGCTTCTTGCTGACAAGCTTGTCGAGCGACGTCCTGACCAAATGGCCGCTGATAGCAGTTCTGTCATTTGCGGACGTGTGTTGAGTTCAGGCGCGACAGCTGTAGGATACGTTTTGGCGATCTGGTTCAAGTCAGCTCGTAGCAGCAGAATGATTTACCACTCACAGCAGCTACTTGAGATGCAGCTTGGATAGCAAGATATTTTTCACAATCTGCTTCTGCTCCTCTTGTTCGCTGCCTTGCATCGGAATTTCCATCTCCTCTCGCTCCTTTGCGCTCAGAGCGACCTTGCCATAGAGATCGAAAAAGCAATCGCTGCCGTATCTCACTTTGACACGCTCCGTACCTCTCAAAGCATCACCGTAGATCGCCTTAAACTGGTCTGGAGTATGCCATGTCTGCGCGTAAAGCATAGATCGGGCTTTGTACTTAATCAGCAGATCGACAAGACCATTGCCCAAGGCGGACGCATTGAAAGGGAACGTCTTTGGTCTGCCGTATATGCCGACGTTGACGAAATCGGTTGATCCGTAATGACATGCGAGATACTGAGGAGTGGACGTCGCCTTGACTGGACAAAGCCATAACGGGTAGATGCCCATTAGATGCTCGACATCTTTCAAGAAGGCGACGACATGATCTTTGGGCACATAGCAGTCTTGAATGACCCGCATTCGTCCGAGGTCTGAGAGCGTCGCGCTATGCAACACCGCAAACAAGTGCTTCGTATCGAGGAAAGCTCCCAAAATCGCCCGAAACCAGAAACTATCGCCGCCAAGCATATCAAGGACGTAGCTGGCCATCCAGAACGCGCCGTGATTGTATCGAAAGCAATAGTCCCAGTACGGCACAGTGAAAACGTGGGTATCTCGGACCGTCTTGTAGTACCACCGGTCCCAATGTCGTGAGAACCGATGAAGCGGACTTTGCGGGATGTCACTGTGTGTCGCTCTTACTACCGCGATATCGCTAGACGAATACGCGATTCCTTCGATGCAATCTGACTTAGTTTCCTGCAGCGCGGACGCAGCGTCATCAAAGGACTTGTAGCGGTCGACGCGCAGTGAGAGGTATTTGGGAGCTTTGCGAATAGCCAGCTTGACTTGGGTCAGGAGAGCTACGGTATTGTAGCTTGCTGAAATGGCGTAAAAGAGGTCGCTGTGCGTTGTCGGGCTGCAAACGTGCTTTTCCGGCGTGAGACACTCGAGTTCGAGGACCGAATCGGCAAATTGACCATATTTGAACGAGGAACTCTCCAATCCTCCGCCCACAATCGCACCGCCAATACTTATACCTGGGAGCTCCACTACGACCATAGTGGTCATTCCATGACGTAGAAGCTCTTTGAGCAAGTCGGCAAAGAGGACGCCGGGTTCGCAAATGACATGGCCCGCATCTACGTCGATCTCAATGATGTTGTTGAAGGAAGAAAGGTCCACCGGGAAATAATCATCTTGGGACTTGTGCGCCGAGTTGCGGATCGTGTTGGACTGCAGTACGCGACGATGCAACGACAATTTTGCATTTGCAGGTCGTTGTCGAAGATTCGCAATAACATGGTTGAGACGTTCATCGTGGTCTGCTTGTGAGCACAATCGAGCCTTTGGGCGTAGAGTGTAGATAACGATGGCTGCCACGCCGCAGATGGCGACTACCCAACCTAGCATGGGCGGGGTCGTCACCTGCTACTGGATGTGTGTGTGTATGTTCTCTTACCACGTCTTCCGACTCCTGACATCCTCTTTACGATGATATCCTCTGAGACGACCACCGTGAGAAAGAGGACCGCCCCGGTCGCACTGTATCCGTCATACAAGTCTATTTGGAGATTAACTGGAATCAACCCAACCGGCCGGCCGATGACGCTCATGTCACGTGGTTATTTCCAGAGATCCGATCTTGGTCCCTACAGAGATGATCTGACTCATATAACAAGCCTTTCATCGGAAAGAAAAAGCCAACTACCGCTTACAACAACCTCCCCCTTTTTCGGCATACTTTGCGTCCCGGCCGAGATGTCTACCGAGCCAGGCTACGACCCTCAGCAACTCGGAGTTCGTGGGACGATCTCTGCCTTGATTGCGCTGGGACGTATCCCTTTTGCGTTTGAGGTATCGATCTGGACGATATTAGGGTGTATCATCTCTAGCCAGGTTTTCCCCACCAAAAATGGTCACTCCAGTTCAGGCATTCTGAGCGGTTTCGACTGGTGGGCTACATTGCAATGTGCCATCATTACTTGGGGCACCAACGTAGCGATCAACTACAGTAATGATTACTTTGATTGGAACATGGACCGACCAAGTCAGGTCGCTGGAATTGAGAAAGACAAGGCGGTCAGAAGAGGAGAATTAGGAAGGGACAGTGAGAACAACGCGAAGCTCATGGGCAACACGACGAGAATCGTTCACGACGGCACCTTTCCACCATGGACGTCTTTGGCGTGTTGTCTGGCCTGGCAACTGGGTCTCGGTTTACTCATCCTCTACTCTCGCTCACAGGACCCATCTATCAACCCATCTACCACGTCCCCTCATGGCACACCTTTCAAAGGCCTAGGTATTCAAATAGGCTTTATCTGCACATTCCTCTCCCACTCTTATATCAGTCCACCATTACGACTACACTACAACGGCTTCGGCGAGCTCGTTTCCGCTCTGTTCCTTTCCCCCGTTGCGTTCCTATTCGGACTCGTCGGACACTACACCGCAGTAACAGGAAGAAGCGTTACATGGTCTGACTTGACCTCTTCATCCTCGCAATCCGGTTTCACTCTCGACAAACAGCTCTGGACGCTGACCGCCGCTTTCTATTGCTTTGAGCAAGCGCGTATCTTCGTTATGCACGTCAACGATATCGAGGCCGACGTGAAAGGCGGCAAGCGAACGTTTGTATCTAGAGTTGGACACGTCGCGGCAAAGAACCTCTACGCCGTATTCAATCTCCTGGCGTTGGGATTGTTTGGATCGTTCGCAGCGTCATTGGCTTCCACACACGGCATGTTCTCTCGAGCCGGCGGTGCAGTGCTCACCGGTGCATCTCGATCACTGTTCAACGGTGTCTGGCTGGCTGGGCTCAGTCTCGTATTAGCCTACTCCATTCCTATATGGACAATAGTGTACAACGCTCTCGTCGCTGAGATCCCTGTGAATAAGGCCGGCAGAAAGGAAAAGGTGGCTGCAGGTGTGGTTCCGTCGGTCTCGATTCTTGGGGCGGTCGTGTTGGCTTCGATGCAGACATTAGGTACACCTGCTGTTCTGTCCTGCGTGAGCCTGCTTGCTGGGTATGCGTCGACTTTCGGAGGTTTGTAGAGGATGGAATGGGTATAATGACATGAGACAAATGGGAATTTTATGTGATTATGCATTCTTACTCTGCACGCTTGTAGAATCCGCCTCCAAATTCCAGACTTCCATTGTCAAAGACTTCGTCTTCCACAGGGACCCATGATGACCATGGCCACTTGCGCTCTTCCGCCACGACTTTGATCCGCGCAGCAAAGCTTTGTACCGAGTATCCTGGCGCATGCCCTGTGCTTAGAGGTGCTGATAGGGCGTGGAACGTATCGAGGTCGCTTTGGGCGGTTATGCGTAAACGCGTGAACCACCCTTTGATGTCTATCGATGCGGAGCCCGACGGATAGTCGATAGAGCTATTGAGACCGAGTGACAAGGACAAGATGGACGTGGATGTTGGAGGCATAAAGCTAATGAATCGTTGTGATGGTTGTCCATTGGAAACAATTGTGTTTCCTTGATATCCCACCAGATACGCCTGGACGTTGTCAAATAATGACCCGCCAGCTAGGCATATTCCTTTGTTTCGCTCGTGATCTCTAGCCTGGATCCAGAGGTAAGACTTGGGGAATGATAGGGCCTATAGAAACACGTTAGCCTAAAGCGATCGAATGATCGTGGACCTACCCAATTATTCTCGAGATGCACTCGAGCCGTACCAGCTTGATCAGCTATTGGAAGCTCTTTGAGCTCAGTCGACCTTATCGATAACGAGAAATCGCAAGGTGTGTCGACAGAGTGCACATGCCATTGTATGGGTAACGGGAGATTCGCCAAGAACCCTGCTGGAGTAGATAATTGAACACTTGGATCCCAAGCCGTTCGCTCTTTAGTGGTACATGCTTCAAAGTCCAGCTCATCCGTATGAATCGACCACCGCACCTGACTTGTGGAGTTGCCTGTTTTCGTCCATGAGAACTCGCCTTGTTCAAACGGTATTATGAACCCTTGCTGACTAGACTGCATGTCGAGTCGTTCAGGCCAGTAATCCCTCTGCCACCATCGCGTAGAGTCTGCAGTGACGTAGTTGAATGAAACCATATACGGCCGACCGGCATGTTGCTGCTGATGATGACTCCTGCTTTTGCCCTTGTATGACGAAGAAAGAGGGTCGGAAGTTGGGACAGCAGAGATGATGAGCGCGATGGACGCGCCTGATGGTAACCGGAATTTCGAGTAGTAGCCTTGGAATGCTGCATTCGGGTGAATGGAGTAGTGGTCCATCGTGAACGCACAGTAGTAGTGGTGGAGCACTTGTCAAGAGGTGGAGTACTTGTCTTGCTTTACTTGTACTGCACCTTTTAAGTGGAATGGGTAGTACGAGTACTGCAGCTAGTATAGGTACGATGTGAGAAGTTAGAAAGGACAAGTGATGATGTCGTACCTACTGACGTCAGTAATCCTGCATACTGGTACGCCGTGCAGCTGACACTCGAATACGCATGGGTATATATGCAAGTACAAGTGCCCGCTCTCCGCTCTCGTCTGACTATGTATCACGCCCTCGACCTGCACCGAGTCTCCCATACACGAGCAGCATAGCAGTTTCAAGATGTCTCGACGCACTACCAACTATGATCGACCTTACCCGCAAGTAGCCCTTGGCCGCATCATCGCCGTAGGCTTAACAGCGGGCATCCTAGGTGTGGCCGGGTGCGTACAATCTTCCTACTCCAAATGTTCGTGATGTTGGTTGAAATATGCATGCTGAAATTTGTGTTTATGATCGTAGCATGACATTTGGCCAAAAGGTCGAACAGGCATTCATCACTGGTCGCCCCAACTCTGAAGTGCCGGGCTTGACTCTGGCGCGATTGCTTGGAAAGTCAGATTTGGAAAAGGGCTATTGGAACTGGCCGATGCATTATGGGCAGGTGTGTTCAACACCCATGATTGTTGACTTTCGCTCTCATTGATCAATTGAAGATATGAACAAAAGTTGACCTCGCGAAAATAGGGCGCGCTGGTATCGATTGTTCGCGCTGCCGCGAGCACGTACGGCTACCGCGGTCCTTATGTCGATTTCCTCTTCGCTGGTCTCAGACTTGCGACCGATCATACAGTGGAAAACTGGACTGGCGCCAGCACTCCGCCGTGGACGTGGCCTGTCGGTGAACAGCTTCTCGATATCTTCCACAAGACCATATTCGCCTTTGTCACGGGCTACGTGAGTATTCCTACTCTGTCAATAACTATTGAATACTAATGATATTGCCATGGGCGATAGATCTGTGATCGGTGGGTGCAGTAAGCCAGCGGGACATATTGCATTTTGCGTCTCGCTTCATTATTAGTGGTTCGAAAGAAAGGAATTCCATTGTACAACGTATAACAACCATAAAACAAGTCAAAGCATGCAGCGAGTCTATATTATTGTTATTCTGCCCGACGTCTGGGTCTTGCAGATCTCATTCGAAGATTGATTACGGAGCTATGATAGACTTCGCGTTATCCTTCATGTATTCCAAAGTGAACCTCCTGTTGGCGAAACACATCCGCCAGCCAGTCATCCAACGTGGAAGTGTCTTCGTATGACGGTGCACAAGTAGCGGAGACATCCGCGTGACGTCGGATAGTCGGCGCCGCGTGCGGTTGTGCAGCCTCTGATCGGACAGACTCCAGTATGGTGGGGTTGCTGTCCACTTGCCGGTGCGCTGACAGAGGACGACCAGTGGGTAATCGCTCGTTGGTCAGATCCAATGCGGCTTTGTGGAAGATGCCAACAATGTCGGCAATCTTGGAGCGAGAGGCGATGGGCCTACTCTGGTTATGCCCAAGAGCCCAGCGATTCATTACATCTTTGGCGAGAGATAATGATTGTAATGATTCAATGTCTCGTTCAGCGACGTAGTGGTAATACCTGCGATGATCAGCGCATGAAGTTTTGATCAGACTCACTGAGCAAGGGCGCAATATGTTACCATGTACTTGACAGGTAACCAGCAATCCAGTAGCACATCGCCATTGGCGTTGACCCAAGCGATTCCCGAACGCGCTCGTCTGACAGCTGCTTCCCATCTCGATGTCGTGGGACGGAATGTGATATGCAGCGGAAGTTTTCGATTCATCTTTACAAACGACCGGAAGAATAGTGTCTGTAGAAGCTCAGCGATGTTCTTTACTGTCGTACTCACTTCGACACAAGCGGTTGACAAGTTGAGCAGACCTCCGCGCATAGCTGTGCTCTCTCCCTGATGCGCGAATGCCGCGGGCACATTTGCTATACGCTCGTCGATCTCGTTCAACAACGATTGCAGAATAGCATCATTACTGCGCTCGAGCGCATAAGGTCGAAATATGGCTTGCACTGCGAGCACCGTGAGCAAGCCGTGCCATCAATAGCCATTTGATACGCACTGATTTTCCCTAGCAGACAGCTGAACTGAAAGGATGTCAGCGCTTGCTAACACTAAGTCACCTACGTGATACGTTTGCATTTGGAACAGCGCGGTGCTGTCCGGTGTTTGGAGCATTTCGACGTTGGCAAGGGGATCTTCACAGTCCAGCAAATTGATTGCGAGAGGCTGTCCATAGGCAGCGGCGTACCTATCACTCGTCAGCGCAGACATTGGATGACAGACTCACCAGCTATCCGCGACTATACACCCAAGCCATGTCCACATTCGATCTGCATACATGTCCGGCAGCCAATGTCGAGCGTCCAAGCGGTGTAAACCGATATCCTGCGCTTGACGGATAGCTGAGCCGACACGCAACCACGCTGTGCTTCCTCCCTCCATGTTCGTTCCCAGATGTAATTCGTGTGACATGCCAGAGATCAGCATTGCTTGCACCTGCGCCAAAGACGATCCTGGACCGGTGTTGTGTGACAATTGCTTGTCAAGCTGAGCACGGATGGTTACGTATACCGATGAGGGGACTTGACGCCAAAGTGACGCGACGCCAAGCACGCAATGGAGAATCAGGCTGGACGATTGAGTGATAGCTGCTATTCGATGAGGTGGGATGACGGGATTGATCGTTGCGATATGGGTGATATAGAATGACACCACTGGTAACATTAACAGATAGTGACATTGAATGACTCACGTTGCTCCTTGATATCCTCCTTGATCTGCTGTTCCACCAAGTGTCCTTCCCTCATCACCTCGTCCGTATTCCCTCCATAGACCCACTCGTCGGCTACACGGAACAACCCATATCTCTGATCGTGTTTGGCCACGGCTGACTGGTCCACGAGATCGCGCAGAAGATTGACCGACGCAGTGGGACCTAAAGGAATCAGCTCTGCATGCTAGCATAGTAAGCTCACCTTGATGACGAGGTTCGAGACCGGTGGTCTTGATGTTGGGGGGCGCACCCGAACCCCTCCATCCTGAGGGGGACGAGCTGGAAGAGGATGGCCGCGACATGGCAGTCACATCTTCGGATGTTTCCTTCGTCTCTACCTTATCTATGCTCTGTACTAGTGCGGCTGGAGAGGAGTTGGGTAATTGCGCGAGGAGATCCAAAGGATTGCCAGCTGTTGAAGGTCGAGCTTTCCGCAGCACGCCCATGTCGGTAGAAGCGACGTATATACCCCGCTGAGCGATTTGATTGGCGACCCATTGTTTTTGCTCGTCCGTCTTTGCGAGCTCTACCATGGTACGGAGCCGTCGCTTGTCCTGCACACGTCATGTATCAGCGCCATGGCCATCGACATCGGAGTGCGTGGGATGCTCACAATCTTCGCTGGCTGGGAAGCGACGCATGTCGCGCCTGACTGCGGATAGTCGGGTCACTGAGCACAAGCCGAATGTTTCCAGCTCAGTCAGAAGGCTCACCTTCTTACATGACCGGCATATCCCCTCCTCATTGTCGTATTCGCATCTGATGTCGAAGTGAGATATCAGCATGAAGAAGAGAAGGGACAGGATAAAAGCCGTCAACCCACCTCAGCTTTCTCGCTCTACAAGGATCACATGCTCGCGAGGCTTTACGACGTTTTGCCGACGGTCCTGGAGACGAGTCCTCTGAGAGTCGAGCTGACTGCATTTAGGAGCTGGTTGCTATGAGTATGAGAGATGTATATCCATGACGAGGTGTATGTTAATGATAAGCAAGTTGCAAGGGGATGATAGATTAGATGATGTGAATTCCGCAAACAGCATTCCCGTTTTCCCAGGGCTACCACGTCTAGATAGTACTCGTAGTCTTGTATCTCATTTGACGTGTGCACAATCTGGACTGATCATATCTATTCAAGTCTATACGCGATCAATAATGGTACCGGAACTAGTCTATATGCTTCTAGGTAGTGTTCTATCGTTGCACCGCAAGGAAGTCTCTGATAGCTGCAGTAACAACCTCGTTCTTCTCGTGATGTACAGAGTGATTTGCGTTAAGCACAACGAGCAGTTGGGATCCTGCTACACCTTGATGTATGATATCCGATTGTGCTGGGCATCTAAATCAGCACCTCGTTTGGCCTGAGTCAGAGTGAGGGATATACGTACAAGGGGGACAGATCCAGTCTTTCTCGCCTACGATAATAAGGGTCGGACTAGTGATCTCTTTCAGTCGAGGTCGATAATCAAAGTACTTTTCCGTCTTGGAGTAAAGTGCGTCTGAAGCGTCGTCAACGTCAGTTACCAGTAGCCCGTCTAGATACTCCGCCGTGCTTACTGTGCGACTCGGCATAGTACTTTGTCGTACGACTCGCTTCTAATCCTTTGTCAGGATCGTATGCTCCCTCGGCATACAAGGGACCAATGGCAAACATGACCAAGCGCATCTCCGCATCGTCGATAAAGGAGCTGAAAACCTTCTGCAGCATGCTGACCGAGGCCATGGGCGCGCGGTGAAAGCGTTGCTGGATGATCTCCAGCGCTTCCGCTTCGTCTACGCGGCTCTAGCTTCAGCGACTTTCCTTCGAGCAAAAGATGGACGAGACATACGTTCATGCGACGGCGCTGTCCCACGCAAGATCAGATGCGAGACGTTGTGCGGATACGTTATAGCGTATTGCTGAGCGATATATCCTCCGAAACTACCGCCGCAGATGATGGCTGGAGCATCACCGACAAAGTGTTGTCGTAGCGCATCGATGTCGTCAACTATCTGAGCGAACGTGAATGGCGGAGTCAAAGACGATTCGCCATGGCCTCGAAAGTCGACCGAGAGGATGCGCACTTGATCAGCAAGAGGTGAGTACGCCTTGAAGTCGGATCCGTGAGAGCCTACACATCAAATCTATTAGATTAAGACGACACGAAAGGTACCGACGACATACCAAATCCCCTCCCGCCATGAAGGGTGATGAAGAGCGGATGTGATGCTTCGCCCGCTATCCGATATGCTAGCTTTGCACCATTGATTTCTATGTATTGCAACGGTACGTCCGCCAAAGTGACGGACTGCGATGTCATGGTGGAAGAGCTACAGTGGAGAAGCAGAAGGAGATGTCCGATTTACAGGTTAAACATTTTATTGACGGCGTCGGATCTGACCACCGAGATCCGAGCCTACATTGTGACCGGACAAGTCCGCATCAGCTGACTACACTCGTAGTGAGATCAAAAATCCGAGCGCTAGATGTGGTCAATCGTCAGGTACAGTGCTTGGCATGCCTTTAATGAATGCTAATCTATCTGTAGATTGTACGACATCTTATTCTCTGTGATCCAGCAGCGTCTCGAGGTAGTCTATTGACGACGAGCCCGCTTGCCGCATCCCCTGTGCCATCTCCTCGTACTCGTCCCACCACCAACCATGAGTTACTGCATCGGCTTGTTCAGCCGGGATACCCAACTTCGCATCGTATATCCCTTCAAAGTCGCCCGCGTCCACCTTGTACGCTGCTCTACCACTTGCTTTTGATGAAGTATCTCTGACAGGACGGCGCTGCCATGGCTTGTCGCAGATGTAATGCAGGTTCTTGACTTGCTCGTCGCGATAAAAGTTGCCGTGCCAGTACCTCATCGTCTTAATCGCATTATACGTCCATGGTATACTGTACCATTTCCCCCTGAACACCTCTGCCAACAAATCTTGATCAGGGAACATCCACCCGGCTACCATGTCGTGATGCTCGGGATCGCTCAGAGTCCGCTTGATCTTGGCAGTGATTTCGTGCGACGGCGTAAGAACCACGAGACCAGAGTTGAGCAATGAATATGGACCTTCAGAATGAGCATCGCCAGGATGTCCGATCGCGTCGGGATAGTGAAGCGGGTTGAACCCGCAATTCTCTTTGATCCTACAAATCATCGTGTATCAGCAAAGCTACGACGAGACATGTTGCGATTGATCTCACCAGGAATCAGGCGCCCAGCTCGACTTGTCCAGGTTACATATACATGCAAAGGTAGCTGCGATCTCGTCTGGCTGAAGAGGAATGTCGAATAGCTCGTCCATGTTTTGCCGTAACATCATATCCCCGTCGATGAGGACAAGCCGCTGAGTATAGCTAGTCAGTCATCCTTGTGCAACTGACACATGATGGAGGTACTCACGTCATACTCGACGAAGTCGAACAGGGTCACTTTGGTCCATCTACAATGGTATACAACTCCGTCAACACCTCGGTATAGTGAGAGCAATGGAGAGAAGTACTGACGTATCGACGAAACGAGCGGCGATCGTGGTGACTTTCCCAGCGGGCAAAAGGGGTTCTACCACTCTGACTTCCAGCCCAGCTTCTTCCAGCGCTTTCCTAGCTTCCGAGTCGGCTAACGCTGGGTTGATAGCAACTATCAATGGGTACTTCGACTTGTAATTCCGTAGAGAGTGAGCAAGTACGAGTATCCCGGGAAGATAGGACGGTTTTGAGAGCAGATATACGACCCAAGCGCATTTCAACGTCGGCTTGGTTGTGGACGAGCTTTCGCCTAGATAATCGAGAGGGTTCACAGCTAGTCCAGTCATCGGAGCAGAAGGAGTATCGGTTTTGTGCAAGTCCTAATATTGAGGTAAAGTAACAACAAGATGCAGGAAAATCGGATCTTCGCCGGTTACTACCGCCGATCACTGTAACATTTACTGGAACACTGCGATCTCATGCCACTGACCGTGAAATCGGATTAAATTACTGCAGCAGGTCTGCGACGCTGACTATTTGCCCACTCTCTAGCAGTTCATTTGCATCAGAAAAAGCATCCTGTGCCCAGGGAGAATATAGATTTATATGTTATTTTGTATAGCGCAAAACATTATAGAGAAGCGAAATGAAGCTATAATTTGTAAAAGGACGCAGGTGAGATTGGCCTTAGTACATCTGCCTGTTCCTCATCTCGACAGGGAGGAAGATCATGACCAAAGCGGAAAGCCAGATACCACCGGCACCAAGCCACAAGATGCCGGAACTGTTGGAAGCAAGGTACTTTTCACCAGCGAAAGGAGCGACGATACCCGCCAAACGACCCAAGCAAGAGAGCATACCGCTCGCACTGCCTCGGTAGCTGGTGTCGAACAGCTCAGGCGCAGACGCGTACAAAACAGCGTTGAAGTACTATATACGTCGTCAGTCAAGAACATCCCATCTAAGATACAGAGCGCGACTCACAGTCTGCATGATGTACTCGAGAGCGTTGAGGCCGACGTATCCGGCAGTCGTCTTGACCTGGGTGTACATGGCCATGGCGAGACCTTGGCAGACCGCAGAGAACACCAACGACCACTTTCGGCCGACAAGAGGCAGTTGAATGGAGAACAAAGCGAGAACGGCACCGAGAATACCGGGAAGGTAGATGTAAACGTATTCACGGTAGGTGGCGGTCACGGTAGTAGCGCCGGACGAGACGTTGTTACGGAGCAAAACGATGGGGAGGAAAGAGCCGGCCAAGTTGAACGACCAGTAGTCACCCTGAGGATACACAGTCAGCGAAAAGCAATTTTGTGAACCAAAAGATGACACACCATGTAAGCGATAGCGAGCAAACCGAAGATAAGGGCCTGAAGCCTGTTGCCGAAGAGACCCTTGAGGTTGGTGATGCTACCAACGAAACCGCGAAGGACGCGCTTGGCAAGACCGGCAGTGCCAACAGGAGCCGTGGGTTCAGCAGAGTAGGTGGACGAGGTCTGCTCAATCTCGATAAAGTGCTCGATGGTAAGAGTTGGAGGTGGAGCTCGGTTGAACTTGGCGATCTTGTGCAGAACCTCGATAGCCTCGGCCTCGCGTCCTTTGCTGAGCAGGAATTTGGGCGACTCGTGGAAGCTGAAGACAAAGTATCGAAGGAAGAAGATGAGGAGAGTGATGCAGCCCAGGATGATGACTTCGTATCGCCATCCCATGTTGCTGGACACGGAACAGCATGCCTCGCCAGAAGCGACAGCGTTACAGGCTGGAAGAGTAGTGTCACACCTGTATTTGGCAGCGGTTCCGTATGCGATACCAGAGGCCGCAACGACACCGACGGGTTGCCACAAGGACAAGAGAGCGACAAGGTAGCGGCGCTTCTGGGGAAGGAACTCGAGGGTGATGGTGGCATCGATAGGGATATTACCGCCAAGACCGATAGAAGCGAGGAAGTAGATGCCGCAGATAGCACCGTAGTTGTACTTGGGTGCAGCCTGAACAGAACAGTCAGTCTGGGTGAAAAGTGGATACATCTGTCGATGCTACTCACCAAAAGCATTCCGAAGATGGAAGTGATCAAGCAAGTGAGGTTGAAGGCCCATCTCCTGCCAATGACATCTACGAGGAGACCGAAACCGAGAGCACCAACACTGCAGATTTAGGTGAGTAACAGCTTCACAACTGACTCGAAAGCCTGAAAGCCACTCACGCAAGACCAGCATTCGCACACGCCCAAATGGTACCAGTTTGACTGTCTGGGACATTCATCTCCTGGTACACGGCTGAGGCGATAAGACCAACACCTTGCGCCCAAGCGAGATCGAGGAAGTAGCCGAAACCACAGAGGAACCAGATGCACATCTGATAACGACCGAAGCCGAAGTTGTCGAGCTCGCTGAACCGTAAGAAATATAATGTCAACATATGTTACGCGCACACGACAACAACGGTCCGTCGCCACCACTCACGCATTGATCAAGGCCGCCTTCTTCTCAAAGATGGTCATTGGCCTTGCGGAAGTACCCTTAAGAATAGAGCCGAAGGAGAGCTCATCGCCGTCGACTGCAGGCAGTTCACTCTGAAGCTCAGGGCGGAACTGATGCTTCTCCGCATCGCCAGCTCGCATAGCTCGCCTGTCTGGCACGCCCTGCTCATTGAACACCGCTTGGCCTAGAGCAGCCATGACTACAAGGTTTTGGTCAGCTACTGAGCTAGTAATTGCTCGAATTTCCAAGCTATACTCACTGATTAGTAGATAGTAAAAGGATGACTTTTGAGAGGAAAAAAACGGGACAGAGAAAACTGTATAAGCTTGAGCTATCGTGTGGTCTCTTATCGTAGTCCAGCTTATATAGACACAAGCCACGAGATTTTTTCAGTCCAGGTCGATGCCTGTCAACATGGCCTGACGCAGACGATCGCGAATCGGACAGCGAGATTATGTCAATTGACGGGTTCGTTACCATACCTTCCAGCCCTGAGCGGAAAGGTCGGTCATTTTGGCTCTGGTATCCCGCAAGCCAAGCATGCCATCGACGCTCTCTCTACTCCAGCGTTGAGGACAGAGAAGAGAGTTTCACTAGGTATGCTGTCTGCATTTTCAGGCACGAAACGATGACGGGAATTTCAAGTCAATAAGGGATCTCCTGGCTTCTGGGCTCCTGGGCTCCTGTGCCACTCGCCCCTGGGGAATAAGATAGCCTTTCCCTCGGCTGTTACCAGCGAATCACCGCGACGCCAATACACCCACCCGATCGATCGTCGATCCGTTTCCAGCACTCTCTCCATCGGATCGGGATGTTATGACATGAGCTCCAAGCCAACGAGTGACAGCCAGTATTGCTGGAGTCGGGAGGGCGCTTTCGGAGTCGGGCGAACCTAGCTCTCGAGATCGCCAGCTTGGAATGGACTCGACCCGAGAGCTTGAGCTGAAAAACTCTGACACAGATACAACTAATATGTGTAGTAGCCACCCTTATTACTAGATAGTGAATAAAGCAGTAAGAAAATAGCGAAAAGGTGAGTAACACATGTACGTATTCAAGCCACGTACTGTGCGATGGACAATCCCCTTGCCCCCTCTTTTCTGGTCTGCCGACCATGCAGCACGCGATTAACGAGACCAGGGGGATGGAATGACATTACGACGCCCAACCATGCATTTGATAAAATCCATCCAGACAGGCTATCTGCCAAGCACTATCGATGCTCTGTGATTTTTCCTACTCGGAGGATCCCGCGATCCCGCAGGGATAAGTACTACACTTTCTTGGCATTTAGCCTTGAGAGTCTGTGAGCTCTACGGAATATCGTAGTATCTCGGCGTCTGCTAGCGCTATCTTCCCTTTACGACAGATGATAATGTGATTGCATGCGTAACAAAGATGAGTCAATGAGATGAGAACGGAGCGGAAGAGATGGAAAAGCGGATAGAAACTTAAGGCGGAATGCCGACATTCTTTTTTTTCTCTTGTCACTAGTTTTACGTGGGAAAATTCACCTGGTTGATCTCTCTTCTTATACCATCTCATTCATCCATCTTATCGACTCTTACCTATCAGTTGGCATACAGCAACAACAGGTATACACCACTCAACACCGCAGCAGCATCAAGAAATATCATAACAGGTCAGCCAAAATAACGAAAGACAGTCAAGCATGACTCGCTTCGCTTTTTCAACGGTCAAAAATCAACCCTCGAGGTGTCTAATCATGGACATACTCTCTTGCTAGTCTGCCTTTTGGAATACATTTGAGCATGACGTTCCATGCGTCCCTTTGAATGAACAAGACTCAAGGGCCATGAGTAAAAGCAACACGGGTGCCGGGTTATTCCCCCTTCATTGGGGTCGAGAAACTTGTGCTGAGATCATACCGTTGAGCGGATCAGGATAATGCCTGCGTCGCTAGTTGCTTGTAAAGTCGTGTGCTCACAGTTTTCACAGCCAGAATGTCCGACTGGCACAACATGTCAGTTCTGGACTGCTTGATAATTTACGGAGTGTATGGCCGATCGCTGACCAGCCTGACAACAGCCCGAACGCGTGCGACCGACTGAAATGGTACGAGAACAAGGGCCAACTCAAGCTCAATTTGTGAGTCTTGTCCGACTCGAAACAGTAGATCTCATCAGCTGACATTCCACAGCTTCCTGAGCATCATCTTTGTGGGCATGGTACTCAACGGATGTATGTATGAAGAAAATTTCGCTCTTCCAGACCGCCAGCTAAATCCAAGCAGACGACGGCTCCCTCATCTCTGGTCTGCAAGCTTCCGACGCCTGGCAAGCTGATCTTGGCTATCCGGATGGCGTTCGACTCGGTCTACTTAACGCTGTTGGATCGCTTTCTGGTCTCGTCGTAGGGCCCATCATAACCTACATTGATGAGAACTACGGTAGGCGCTGGGGCATCCGATGTGAGTGGGGTGTCTTTTACGACGTGTCAAGCTGACATTCCTCAGTCTACGGTTATACTGTCCTTATCGGCTCCGTTCTCGGTTGTGTTGCCGGTGTGCCTGGCGTCAACGGTTATGCTGGTGAGTACTTGCAGTGTTACTGTTATTGGCTATCGCTCACACACCTCAGTCTTCATCGCTGGACGAGTTGTGAACGGTTTCGGTCTCGCTTCATTCCTCTTGACCAGTCTCATCGTTGTACAAGAGATTCCGCATCCGCGCAGTCGATCTACCATTGCCGCGTCTTGGGTATGTCTTCTACTCGCTTCGCTGCCTGTACTAATGGTACCCCTTTGACAGGACTCCTACTGGATTCTGGGAAGTCTCATTGCCGCATGGGTCATCTTCGGCTGCACGGGCTATCTCACAACGTCGTGGTCTTGGCGGATCCCTTACATCATCCAAGTCCCGATGGCACTTTATGTCCTCATCGCCGTACAATTCGTGCCCGAGACGCCCCGCTTTCTCCTCGCACACGGCCGCGAAGCCGAAGCATTCGCCTTTCTTGTCAAGTATCATGGCAATGGCGACGAGAAGGACCTTTTGGTGCATTTCGAATTCGAGGAGATGAAGACCACGATCGCGGCGGAGCAATCGGCAAAGTCGGAAAAATGGAGCATGATTCTCAAGAGCAGGTCCAATTTGCACCGGTTGGGGTTGGCAGCCTTGATGATCTTTTTGACCAACGTGAGTGGCTACCTTGTCATACGAGACTGGCCTCGCTGACAGTTCGGTAGTTGTCTGGATGTAAGTCGCTGTGATACACGACAGTATTGGCTATGCTAACCCGTTACAGCCTCCATCATCTACTATTACTGTGCGTTCTTCCCCCCATGCCATCAAGGTGTGACGCTAATCAATGATATACAGACACAATCGTCTTCGACCAGGTCGGTATCACCGACGCCACCACGCAGACTGGTATCAATGCCGGTTTGACTGTCTTCACATGGATATCTCAGATTGTTGCTGTGTATGTGGGCAAGTTTGTCGGAAGGAGAAAGATCATCCTTTGGGTCTGGCCTACGATCCTTCTTGGTCTGATCGGTCTCTGTGTTGCCGGGTAAGTCTTATTTGCCATGACATGTTGCCTAAATGCTCATTTCGTACGCAGCGCTGCTTCTGCCAATTCTTCGGATGAAAACAACAAAGCTGGTGTCGCTACGTGAGTATTGTCATTGACCTTGATTCAACAATGGCTCACTTCGGTGTACAGTGTCGTCCTAGTTTGGATCTATCTGGGTTGTTTCAACTTCTCCAGTGAGTACCACTTTAGCGAAACGACGTCCTGAAGCTGACATTCATCAGATCCGGTCTTGTATTCTTGTACGTATAGCCCACCTTAACCATCTTGTCCTCCTGACAATTCTCGGTAGACCCGGCCGAGGTCCAGACGTTCTCGATGCGAAGCAAAGGTCTCCTTGTCTGGAACACAATCTCGCAATTCGAGTCCGCGTACGTAACCTGGGTCGACGCGATTGCTCTTGAAGCCATCGGTATGTTGAATGCTGGTCACACAATAAAGCGGTCTCTGACGGCTTCGTTGTAGGATGGAAGTATTACATCGTCTACATGCCGCTCGTCGTCCTCCAATGGGTACTTGCTTACTTCTGTGAGTTCCTACTGCTCTTGCAATGAAGCGAAGGATTAGTGCTAACAAAACGCAGTCATGGTGGAGACCAAGGGCTATACGCTTGAGGAGATCTCGATCGCCTTTGAAGGTTCGTCTGCGCACTTGGCGAATCTCGATATCATGCCTATCATCGAAAACCGCGGCGCTAGCAGCGAGACCGCCGAGGAGGCCAAGTGAAGGAGGAATCGAGCTTGAGCAGTAGAGTGAAGAGAGAAAATGCGATATCACGACTGTAGAAGTCGGGATGCAGATCAGCAAAGACCTGATTCTTGACGGCGATTGATCAGGTAGCTAGCTACCAATTGCTGGCGAGGAAGCGATATGATAGTCAATGCAAGCAACGTATGACGGGAACATATACCGTATTGTTCATTGAGTGCAGTCAACCGCCTAGCTTCTGGTAACAGCTGTGTGACCATGTCCGTGTAGTGCAATCGCCGTTTAAGCCATATGAAGTTGACAATTCAAACTGTGACCGGTGTTCATAGTTTGAGTTGCCGAACGACGTCGCTAATGTATTTCCGACTTCACTACGAGTACTATGGTTTGCCTGACTTGCTGCACTTGAATCTTGTAGCTCTGTATTGACGACCGATTTGATCCGCTACTCAATTGTAAAGCAGGATGTCATGCGCAGCGTCCGTGAAGCTTTCTCCTGCGTTGAAAGCGGTCCTAGGCCGATCGACAGCTCTACCGCATGCTATTCCTGCGCCGTCGGGGGAAATCACTGCGAAGCTATTCGACTCGATCCGATCGTCCGCTCCGTCCAACTTGTCCAAAACCGCTTGGTTGACCGTAGGCACAGCGGCACTGTTTACTGTCAATTCGCCTGATGCGTTGGGTCAATTGTGGGATTATGCAGGTCGCAAGACGGAGGATGCGGCGGTCATGCGAGAAGTGGGATTGAAGTGTATTTCCTTCAATGGCGTGAGTCTCGACTCCAACATTCTTTTGACAAAACTTTTTTACACTAGCATTGATACGACGTCCACGCAGATCCCTCGCAGCATCAATGGTCTGGGAGCGTTCCGTGCCCATCTGCCTGAAGATGTGCAGCAGGCTTTAGAAAAGAAGGCGTTCCGGTGAGCCAATTCTTACTTAGTCATCCACCATCAACTTTTCAGCTAATACTCGTCGTGCTTGACTTGGTATGACAGCCAAGTGGACTCGTCAAATGTGTCTGAGATCGCATCTCGCGGCCGAGCACTATGGGACGGGATCTACACTCCGCACCATGAGAAACTCGTTTCGAAGCTCAAAGCGTCACATCCCGACTTACCCGTCCACATCCTCTCATCGCATTACGGCCCACTTCTCTCTGACCCTTCATCTCTGCCAGAGCCGAGAATAGGCCGAGTCCTCACTTCTATAGTAGCTATCACATGCCTGCGCGCCCAACGAGGCGTAGGACCGCAAGTCACTTCCCACGTCTTTGGTCTCAAAAAGGCCGCTTTCGAGGATGGCGCAAAAGAGGAATTGGCTGGTGCCGATTGGCTCACCTCCGATGCGGGAGCTAGCTGGGTCCTGGAAAGTACAGATATGGTCAGCGAGGTCGTCGCTGCGGGCAAGATCACGTTCGCTGGGCCTCCAGGCAGGGAAGCAAAGCTGTGATCGAACCATATAACCTAGTGTTAAATAGAGGTGAGTAGGTCCGCGTTTGCGTTCAAGTTGCTTTCTTCCCACTCATATATTGTGCGTTGCAGCTGTAGAGCATGACCATGCCATCATACCGATAGACAAAAGCTTCTTCACACGCATGCATCTATTGCGCTACTATCTACTGCTATCCAATCGCAATCACCAAATCTTCCTACTCCTTCTTCTAAGCCATGTAGAGCTGAATGGCGTTGGGACCACCGCAGAGCTCGGAGGAGCTGCCGGCACATGACATGGTGCATTGAGTAGAGAGGGAAGAGGTAGAAGCACCGTTGTCGAGCGAGTTGCCGCAGTAGCACTCATCGCCGTACTCGATACCCGCATAGGTAAAGCCGGAAGCGGCACAGTACGCCGTGCAGGTCTCGATGGTCATGCTGTCGCCAGAGGTAGATGCACCTGTGAGAGCACGGCCACTGACTTCTTGGATACAGCCCTGGTATGCGTAGCCATTGGCGGTGATGAGGTCGAGAGCGAGGCTGGGGTTGTTGTACAGCTGAAGACCGTTGCTTCCACCGCAGATCTCGGAAGCGTCGCCGCTGCAGGTCATGGTGCAGCTGGACGAAGTGAGAGAGAGCGAAGCGCCGTTGACAAGTGCGTCACCGCAGTAGCACTCGCTGCCGTACTCAAGACCAGCATATTGGAAGCCCTTGTCTGTGCAGTAGTCGAGGCAGGTACTGATAGTCATACTGCTGGACGAAGTGGAAGCGGAAGCGAGCGCGCGGCCAGAAGTGCCCTCGGCAACACAAGCGGCGGAAGCGACTGACCAGCCAGTAGGGAGAGTGACGGTCTTGGTAGTGAGATCGGCCGAAAGTTCAGCGACGGCGGTGTCAGAGACGATCAGAGTGATCGCGTTGCCACCGCCGCAGATGTGGGTCGAGTCACCGGCACAGTTCATGGTGCATGCGGTCGAGGTCTTGGTAAGCGAGGCGCCATCGGTAAGCAGGTCACCACAGTAGCATTCAGAAGCGTACTCGAGACCAGCGATGGTGTAGCCCTTGGCCTCGCAGAATTGAGCGCACATGGTCTGGGTCATGTTGCTAGCAGTCATAGAAGAGCCGGTGAGGGCACGACCGGACACTTCGGCTATACAGACACTGGTGGTCCAGCCGGTGGGGAGAGCGAGCGCGGCTGCCGCGGCTGAGGCAGAAGCAGCGGCAGCGCTAGCGGAAGAGGCGGCAGCAGCGGAAACAGAGGCGACGCTGGCAGAAGCCGCAGCAGCGGACGCAGAGATAGAAGATGCAGCGGCGGCCGAGGCGGAGGCTGCGGAGGCGCTGACCGACGCGAGACTTGCAGACGCAGAGGCGGCGGCGGCGGAAGAGGCGGAAGCCGCAGCAGCACTGACGGAAGCCAAGCTAGCAGAAGCGGATGCAGCGGCGGCGGAAGAGGCAGAGGCAGCGGCGGCGCTCACCGAAGCCAAGCTAGCAGAAGCGGAGGCTGCAGCAGCGGAAGCGGAAGAGACAGCAGCAGCAGAAGCAGACGAGGCTGCGGCAGCCACTGATGCAGCGCTGGCGGAAGCTGCAGCAGCTGATGCACTGGCAGATGAAGCGGCGGCGGCGGCGACGGACGCAACGCTAGCGGAAGCAGCCGCAGCAGATGCCGAGGAAGCTGAAGCAGCGGCCGCAGATACTGAAGAGGCCGAAGCGGCGGCAGCGCTAGCAGACGATGCCGAGATGGCGGCGGAAGAAGCGGAAGCAGCGGCGGCGCTAGCAGATGACGCAGAAGCAGCAGCAGCGGCAACGGAAGAGGCAGAGGCAGCGGCAGCGGAAGCCGAAGATGCGGCGGCGGCAGCAACACTGGCAGCAGAGGCAGAAGCCGAGGCAGCGCTAGCGGATGAAGCTGAGGCAGCAGCGGCACTGGCTGACGAAGCGGAAGCTTGAGCCGCGCTAGCAGAGGAGGCGGAGGCTGCAGCGGCCTTTGAGGACGAAGCAGAGGCAGCGGACGCGGATGAAGCAGAAGCCGAGGCGGCCGCAGCAGATGAGGATGAGGCAGCGGCGGCGGAAGAGGAGGAGGCAGCAGCGGCAGCAGAAGAGGACGAAGCGGCAGCAGCTTTAGAGGACGAAGCGGCAGCGGCTGATGAAGACGAAGCGGCGGCAGCGGACGAGGATGAAGCAGCGGCGGCAGAAGCAACGGCACCACTGTTGTAGAAGATGTTGATGTCGTCTGAACCACCACAGTCCTCGCCCCATGAACCGGGACAAGTGTTCCCACAGTTGCTGTAAGCTTCGATGGAGCTAGAGCTGGAGATGCTGTTGCCGCAGTAGCAGTACCAGTAGTCTTCCACACCTGCGTAGTTGTAGCCCTGAGCAGTACAGTACGAGGTACAGGTGGCGTAGGTCATGGTCCAGGAAGAGGTGGAGGCGCCGCTGAGAGTGGCAGTGCGGCCGCTGTCGGTGTAGCAGCCTACGGCAGACCAGCCAGAAGGCAAGTCACTGCCGACACCAGCCTGCGCCTGAGCGAGGTAGGTGGCAGCGCTGTTGCTGCTGCTGGCCCGAGGGACAACGGCGGCATTGGCGAGCCCTGCGAGAAGGGCGATGGGGACGATAGTAGAGGCGATCATTA
>JALPBY010000123.1:0-41620 GCA_026538315.1 Cryptococcus sp. GC_Crypt_6
GCTCGGGAATCCAGTGAACGAGTATCCTGAGATGAAAGGCTGATTGTCGGTACCCGGAAGATTCAAGGCGCTCGAAGAATCGTTGGTGATGCCATTGACGATGTTGGTATCGTCGGGATAGGCCGTACCGTTCAAGATACCAACGTAAACGTCTTGATATCGCCATTGCTTGAAGATGGACTTTTCGGTCGAATCGAGTTTGAGAGGCGACAAGGTTTTGGCAAGAGGGGGAATGGTGACGAGCAGCTTCTTTGCTTTGATGTACTGCGAGCCGTTGTTGACTTCGATAGTGACAGAGTCGTTGTCACGGTGCGCGCATGTAACTGTGCTCAAGAAGAGGACGCTACTGCCCAGTTCCGCAGCAGCCTTGTTGTACAGCTCCTGATTCAGAACGCCGTCGGGAATAAGCAGACCGCCATTTATCGTAGCGTTGAGGTGGACTGCGCCGTACAAATTGATGATATAGGCTGTCGGCTCAGTAAGGACATCGCCGACGTATTCGAGGAACGGAAAAAGCGTGGGCAAAGCTGCCTGGAGGTTGTACTTTTCCACAAATTTACCGAAAGGCAAGGACAGATCCGCCGGCGGAGACGCAGGGAGTTGTGTGAGCGAGGGGAAGGTGTACTGTGCGTACTCTGCTGCCAGCTCGGCGTACGTCCCCAGGGCGATAGCGACAGCGGTTGCATTCTCTGCGGCCTCGATGGTGTTACCGGACGTGACGTACGCACCAGTGGCGAGATCAATGAGCTCCGTCGCGAATCCAGGATCAGTGGCGGAGACGAGGTCGATACCGAATCGAGCGAAGAATGCGCGAGTTCCCGGTAGTTCTAGGAAAGCGATCACACCGTAGTCTATACCTGGAGGATACTGGCTTTCTACATGGCCGCCCTGGTGTTGCTGCATCAGCTGATATTCTGTACACCTGAAGGTCATCCAGTTGTGATCACTCACCAGACGGTCATTCCTCTCGATAACCGCGACGGTCTTCCCCTCGTCCTGCAACCTTATAGCGGCATAGGTACCTGCTGCTCCACCTCCCACGATGGCCACGTCAACTTCAGTGAAGCCGCAGGAAGGCTTCGACGGGATTGAGCACGTCGCGGGGGATTGGGATTTCGAAGGCTTATCAGACTGATGGTGAGGTGCAGCCAGCGATGGTGCTAGAAGCGCGAGTGCGGAGAGGAATCGTACACACTTCATGATGGCGATTCTCCGTGCGAAGGGGAGTGGTGGGTGTTATAAAGGCTGTTACTCTATCACAGCTTGATTTATATCGTCGCTGTTCAATTGAGAGCGGGTCAGTCACCCAGTCACAGCCCTATAAAAGCGGGAAATTCTCCTATCCCGTTCTCCTCCTTGATCGGTTCCCGGGCATTAGAGTGACAGACAAGCGATACTTGCGTACTCCACGCGAAAGCGGACAGCCACAAGATCTTGTAGAGCCGGGAAAGGCACCGGAAGCGATTGCACTGCAACTATGGTGATAAATAAGGCCTTGTTTTCATGATCCGCGGGAGCGAAAACGGGCAACTGGTCCTTGTGAGCTGATATCCTCTAGTTCGGGGCGGTAAGGTTTGACAAGGATTGTCATTTCTGAGTAACGCTGCGGATCCCAAGAGCAGTCGCGGATTGAAGTAAAAGAAGTACGCCGCTATTTTCGGACAATCAGCGGTGAAGTGGCTGTCCTGTCAGCCTCAGCCCCTCAAAGCCATCTTCCGGGACGACTTTTGATGCTATTCCCAGTAGGCAATCACGAGGGCACCACGAAAGACGTGCGAAGCCCCGGATGGCAACTGCTTCCCGCTCCGTTTTTCGCTTAGGCACTCTGCCATTCCGCCTCCACTTTCGCGCGGGCACCGTCGAACGTGCGCTGTTCATTGAATGGATGCTGAAGATCCATTATCTTAAGCGATATCAGCGAATCTATTTGAGCGCGCTGACGTGTCAAATCATAGGTGCTTAACGAGAGTTTGATATGCAACCTGGCTCGATTCGTGAATAGCAACATTGGTGTAGAGACATGTTTCACAGACCCACACAAGACTCCGACCGCACTGCCTCCACTACTACATGATGCAATTGACAGAGCAGAGCTCAGGCGCTGCTGCTTAGTCGAGATGGGGTGCACGAATGAGGAATGAATGAATAATCGAATGAATTGATCTCACACCCTAATAGCATGATTCGGCTAAACTGCTAATCCAGAACAGCTTCGAGCGGTCTCCATCGCGTTGTACAACAGCTTACCGAATGTTTGTCGTCGAATTAGGAGACATGGGCCGAAGACATATTGTCGTTGCCGATCCGAATTGTCGGTAGTGCCTCCCTCGGGGGTGTTAATTGAGCAAATAGGCGCTGAGTGGTACTCGCAAATAGAGGACACGGTGCGAGGTTTTTGTCTTACGCTATACAGGGCAATTCACGTTAGTCAATAATTACCGAATACCCTATCGGTAGCCGCAGGCATCCCGCCGGCCACTTTCACGGCCAAAGGAGGTTAGAGGACAACTGCGCAGACTGTTTTACCCGAACGACCATTCGGCTATCGCTCAAGTACAGCAATCATTTCGGCGCATCCGAATGTTCCTACCGAGTTGCGTAGACAATTTGCCCCTCGATGCCCCTGTTTGCGCCTAGGAAGCGGGGGAGATCGGGGCTCTTGAGCCCAATCGAGTGGATGTCGGTCCGAACCAGCGGTTTGATATAAAGACATATGAAAAAGCTGGCGCCCACGCAAGTTCATTTCGAGTACAAGTCAAAGGCGGCCATCACATCATCAATCATCAGTCATCCATCATCAGTCCTCCCTCTCTTTTAATCCTCAATACTTACTTACTCACTCCTCGATCCTCCCAAAGCATTGCTCTTGGCTTTCGCATCCGCGGTCTGCATCGCACGCACTTTCACAACGTCGTGCATAATCAACGATGGGCTGGAAAGTGGTCGAAGATCGCCCGACACCTCCCGAAGTGGTGAGTTACCTCATTTTTCTATTTATACTTCACCTCGCTGATTCCGCGCTCGCAGTACAACTGGAGGCTGTACACCGCGGCGCTGCTGATCGCGACGGGCTCATTGACGTTCGGCTATGATGTTCGTAGTAGTCAATACAGTCGGTCTCGGCGCGGAGACAAGCTGACCTTATAAGTAGGGCGCGTTCCTAGGGACAACGATAGCTCGATCTTCGTTCAAGGCGTACTTTGGGACAGACAAACTATCGACGAGTGACTATGCCAGCGTCTCGTCGAACATCACGTCTTGTTTCCAGGCTGCAGCTTTCTTCGGAGCAGCCTTCTCATGGGCCTCAATGGAGTCTTTCGGAAGAAAGGTCACCCTCCAGGCCTCTACAGTTATTTTCCTTGTCGGCGCACTCCTTCAAACAGTACCACCAAGGAACCTCTCCTATATCTATGCGGGAAGGTCCATCTGTGGCATAGGGGTCGGAGGTATCACTGGTGTCGTCCCGGCTTATATTAGCGAGCAGTCTATCCCTAGTATCAGAGGAAGATTGACGGGATTGTTCGAGATTTCCTATCAAATCGGTTCCGTCATTGGCTTTGTGAGTGCCTCACTGTCTCGTCCAGCATAAAATTTCACGCTAATGGCCTCTTTCAGTGGATCAACTACGGCATGACCGAGAACTTTGTCGCTACAGACAACATTACGTGGCGACTACCCATGGGCGTGCAACTCATGTGAGCATGCAAACAACGGCCTGACTTCGACAGCGCTAACATGGTTGATCCCCAGTCCCGGAGGCCTACTCATGATCGGCACATTTTTCCTGCGCGAGTCTCCTTTGTACTACATGAAGCAAGACGAGGACGAGAAGGCTTTGCAGGTCTTGACGTACCTTCGGAAGCTACCGGCTGATCATCCCTACATCTTGGAGGAGACATCTCTGTATCGCGAGCGAATTCTTCATGAGCGAGCGGTCATTCACGGTAGACACGGACTATACGGTTACTTGCGTGGCGCTATGCGAGAGGTCTTCCTCAAAGGCATTCGAAACCGTATCGCACTAGCCTTCATCATGTTTGCCCTTCAAAACTTCTCTGGCGCCAACGCGATCAACTACTACTCTTCCACCCTTTTCACATCGGTTGGTATCACAAATACCAGTCTGTACACCGGTATCTACGGAGTCATCAAGGCGGTCGGGTCGATCGTTTTCTACGTTTGGTTCATCGATGGTTGGGGAAGACGACAACCATGGATGGTCTCTTCAGTCTTTTGCGGTATCTGCCTCATCTATGTCGGCGTGTACGTCAAAGTCGGTCACCCAGCAGACGACGATGTCATCTCAGCCTCTACCGCCAAAGGGGGTAAAGCTGCTATAGCACTCATCATGCTCTACAGTTTTGGCTGGAGTTTCGGTGCCAATGGTCTTCCATGTAAGTCCGACGTGCACTCCAGAATGAGCACCTCTACTAACTCACTCATCGCAGGGATCATCACCGCCGAGATCTATCCGCTTGGTATCCGCGGTCTATGCGGAGCGTATGCTGCCATGTGTCAGTGGCTGTGGCAGTTCGTGATCACCAAAGCCACTCCAAGCATCTTCATCGCGATGGGATGGGGCACCTGGATTTTCTTCGCAGCATGTCTTTTCCTTAGCGCGATCTGGGCCTTCTTCTTCCTTCCAGAGGTGCGTCAGGTATCCTTGACACATCAATAGTATCCCTTGCTGATGACCGAACAGACAAAGGGACTTCGTCTGGACGAGATGGACGCATTGTTCGGCTTTGCAGGTCATCAGGGCCCCGATGATATCGCTCAAGCAGTTGATCATCAAGCTAGAAAGCTGGAGCCGCCCTCGCACCACGAGGAGCATGCGAAACACATTGCAGATGAGGAGGTATAAACGGCACTAGACAATAGAACTTAGATTGACAAGGGCAGCATCGCTCTTGAAACAAGGGATTCGCATTGCATATGAGTCTCATACCTAGAGTAGAAAGGAATGTATTCATTGGCTCGCATCGGCACTAAACCTGATTGAAGAATGCGCAAGTACATCATCCATGAGTTCAAGTCCTAGTTGAATGTCCTTTTCGTCTTGACCGAAAGCTCAAATCACGTCAATCATCAGGACCCTGCCCGCACAACCTCCCTGGGACTTTAAGCAACAAAGCGCGACTACATCCACACACGAAGTCATGCCTACGTATACGGGAACAATAGAAGTCATCGGCTCGCCAAAGCTGAGGAACATGTCGTCAGATGCGATCATAGGTGATGTGCGTATTTGACGCTGAGTGATATTCGGCTGAGCGCGTATATTGATGAGACGCTGCTTGCAGAGACTGAGTTCGTCCGCTGAGCGTGTTGAGAACGGCCGCAGAGGAGACATGGTAGGATTGGGATTGCTGGCCTGCTGGGCGATCGGGCCCTGGCGCTTTTAATCCGATTTTGAGGGGTTTGCGCTCCGCATGAGTGTGTATACCCGACCTCTCAACGACTATCGACCTTCTGGGTCACCCTTGAAGCCGAGACAAACGAAATATGCTTCGCTCGATTCTGCACAGACATCATATCAGCACACATACCCACCGTACAGACTATGAAACTGGCGAAGTGTGAGGAGTCATGCCAATACGCACCACTTCGAGATTCCTTGGGCTTCTCCACTACTACCTTTCCAAACCAGGGGTCGAGCTCGTACTTCTTGAACTCGTCCAAATCCGGATGAGCGAAGAATTTCATTCTACCATGTATCAAGAAACAGTATCAGCATTACTTCCATAGTTGGTGCGGGTGCAGTCTGAAGACGAGAGGTAGCTTACACAAGATGTCCACCGGGATAAACCTTTCTCCCATTGGGTTTCTTGACTATTTCCTCGTCACTTCTCGCTTTGCGCAGGACATCTCTAGCGAAGATAGTTGCGGCCGAACAGAGCTGTAGGCTGAGGCTGGTATCCCGCGTCCGATTCCCGCTCATGGGAGCCATCATGTCGCTCAAGACTGTATCCACCCCTGCATCCATTCCTCCAGCCAGAAATCTGACTTGATCTCGGACAGACTCGTCGAGAAAGTCGCCCTGGATCACTTGCACACCGGCAATAGCGTCCATACCCAGTATATCAACCGCGATTATCATTCTCCCTGGTCTGCTAGCGCTCTGTGCATAATTCCTAGGGTCTACTTCTTGATCACCATCGGGTCTAGCCTTACGACCAACGCGCAAGATCTGAGCAGCAACCTGACTCCATCCGCCGGGTGCAGCGCCTAGATCCACCACACTTTTTGTGCCTGATGCAAGAATAGGATGCTTGGCAGCCAGAGAGACAAGCTTGAACGACGAGCGCGATCTGTATGCGGTCGAAGTGCCAGAACTAGGACCAGAAGCTTGAGCGCGAAGTTTGACGTAAGGGTCTTTCGACTGTCGCGCGAGCCAGCGAGACGAGGAAGCCGAGGACTTGCGTAAAAGAAGAGCGGGTCTCATGGTACTCACCCTCTTCCTTGCTACTCCGCTATCTCAACCTGATAGCGTGCATGACAAAAAAGAAAAGGATACACAGTGAAGAGCAAAATCGCAACACACGCCCGCACACAGCTCAAAAGAATAAATGGAGTTTTAAACCAAAATGTACTGAGTGAGGTTCGAACTCACGCGGGGGATACCCACCGGATGTTCTTAAAAGGTACAAAACCCCTCTTAAGGCCGGCGCCTTAGACCACTCGGCCATCAGTACGAAGCGAGTTGAGCGGTTTTTTGCCCATTTATATAGTTCTCGTTCCCTTTATGCCTTCGTCTACCGACCACTTCCTTGGATCTAACAGTGCTTGTATAATTGTCAATTGTTGTTTCTATCAATATTGAGGGCGAACGCATCCAATACTCGTATCACGATGGTAAGTCTGCGCTACTATCAGACAATCCTGAGCGGGGCTGAAGCTTGCTCCGTGCATGATTTCAGGCCAACGCTTCGTCCAAGCGTATCGCGCAAGCGAACGAAGCTGCATTGAAGAACCTACAATTGGGATTACTTGTAGTCAACGTACGTTTATGTTCCGAACACAAATAACCTAAACCTCGAGGCATGAGCTGACTTCATCTTCTTGTATTTGTGATGTTCTCGTTATATTGGCAATTGATCATATAGGTCCTTGCGCCTATACTCCGTTTCCTCCTCTCACTGCTCACGTCCCGCCGAGCGGTTCCTCGCACCTTCCCTTTCATCCTGCAGATACTCGCTTTCGCGGCGTCCATAGTGACTTGGAGATGGTTCGTCATTATTGGTTCTCCCAGGAGGGATGGCACGGGTCAAGTCCGCGTAGGCGAAGATTTGGGCGGTAAGGGCGTTATCGAGCTGGCATGGGATTTGTGAGTCACTTTGATACTGTCTACATGTCTGTTTGCCCACAAGCGACCATCTGTTGTTTCCGTGAGAGTGTCCTGGACTGCTGCTTTTCCAAACATCTGCGATCATATGGTTTCCCTCTCGAATAGCACGCTGACCCTCGTTGCATCGCCGCAGGATCTACATGACTTGGATCTGTACCCTCGGCTCGGCCATTCTCGGCGACTGGCTCTGGTGGCTTCTCCTCTTGGTACGTGATTCCGAGTACATATCTACAAGCCAACGCGATTTCGCTTGAATCATTATGGTGACAATCAACATCGTTCAATGGCTGATATCGTTTATTTGCACCGCAGATACCCGGCTTCGGCTTGTACAAGCTGTTCGCAACGTTCCAACCCCTTCTTTCCATGTTCCTGCCTTCCATATTCGGACCGAGAGGACCGCGTGCAGCACCTACAGGTCTTGCCGGTGAGCCAGAGGCTGATCAAGGTGTTCCTGGCGAATCGCGGAAGCAAGCCAAGCTTAGAGCTCGTATGGAGAAGGGAGACAAGCGGATTCAGCAAGTGCAGAGACGGTAGCGGCATGCTGACAGCCAAAGGCAATATGACAAATGGAATGATAGAGAGCTCAATGCATAAGGATCAATCCTCTACGTCATGCGTCGCTATCGTGATCATGCGCCGTCCTCTGTCCTCTGCCCACCCATAGCCAGCTCGTCCCGTTTCTCCCATTCTTGCGCAAAGTCCTCGACTGACTTGCCCTTTGCCTCGACATAATCTAACACGCCTTCTAATCCAGGCTGCACACGATCCATTCCTGCTCCGCCTCTCTCCCACGTTCCGTACAAGGCTTCCTGAACCCTCAGTTCTCTATCACTGAGATACTGTTCTCTTCCGCCTTCCGACCACAGCTTCTCATGTCTTTTAGTAAAAGTTCGCTGTATGCTTGAGGCAGGCATGACTGTGCGTCCCTTCAAGTCCATACCGCGCGCTTCAGACGAGCGCGGTTTCTCCACCAGATTCTCCATTCCTCCTGGAGGATGCAGGCTTTGGTTGAATGACACCGACGAAGCAAAGTCGTAATACCCCCGGAAAGAAGGTGCGTTTCGCGTGTATCGGAAAGCATTGTCGAAGCCTACTGGCAACTCGGTGGGGGCATGCAGGAATCCAGCCGATGCATGATGCAGTGAGATCAGAG
The DNA here is from genome assembly GCA_026538315.1 of Cryptococcus sp. GC_Crypt_6. Lineage (NCBI taxonomy): Eukaryota > Fungi > Basidiomycota > Tremellomycetes > Tremellales > Cryptococcaceae > Cryptococcus > Cryptococcus sp. GC_Crypt_6. The sequence goes on from JALPBY010000123.1 coordinate 8,505, forward strand.
AACGAAGTGTGGATTTAGGCAGTTCACGCTTTTGCGATTTTTTCGACGAGGTTGCTCGAGTCGATGATGGCCCAGCTGCAGATGACGCAGCGCGAGTAGCGCGGGAGATGGGCTGCGCTGCCCGTCCTAACGTAGTGGAGTTCATTATCGGCTTGTTGAGATGTTGCTACTGATGAGATGAGCAAGAAAAGTAGCTCGAAATATATTGTAGATGCACGACACTTTGTGCGCCGTTATCACTGCTGAATGAAGATAACAATTTACCACGTCATGCTCTACAAAAGTTGGATTTCAGCTGGTCCACCTGTCTTTTGACTGTTTTTGCCTGTCCGAATTTGCAGTTTGTATCATAGCTGAGCTCTTCGCAAGCATCGCCAGGTGAAAGTAGCGACACCATGGACAAGGTCCAATTCCAGCTGGAAGCGACTCTTCCAGAGCTCAAAGATTTGCATGAGAAAGGCTTGTTTAGCAGGGTAAGCCATCGAACACATCTTGTTATTGTTCGCAGGCCAAGTAACGGATAGCTAATTTACGACATTTTGGAGTAGAGCGAGATCAACCAGATTACCAAGAGACGTACGGCTTTCGAGACCGCCTTAATCCGACAGGTATCGAGGAAAGAAGATTTCTTCAAGTATGCAGAATACGAGATCAACCTCGAACGACTGAGAAAAGTCCGTTGGAAGAAGCTCAGTACGTCTGTACCTCTTCCCTCAAGCGATAGATATTGACAGCCCTTGATAGAGTACCATCTCAATCCCCCTCCTCCTTCTGCATCGACCTACTCGCTACCCCGCAGAGCACTCTATATCCTCAAGCGGGCGACATCGAAGTTCCCCGCTGATCTCGCTGTTTGGCTCGCGTATGTCGAATATGCCAGTCGAGAAGGAATGCGAAAGGTGGTCGGCAAAGGCTTGAACAGGTGAGTGTCTTGTCTGATGCCTTACCTGCGATCATCGTGTCTGACGAGAAATGTAATAGCGCATTGCAATACCATCCCACATCCTCAACTCTGTACTTGCTGCAAACATATTACCATCTGCATCCCGGATCGCCCTTCCCTCGCTCCGCCATTCCCTCCACTTCAAAGCTCGACCTACCTTCCGCATCTAACGAAACCCACCACGAACCTGGTTTTGCCATCGAAGGTATATCACCAGCACGTACTACCCTTCTCTTGGGACTGAGGTTGTTACCCCAATCTCGTGACTTATGGCGAGAGTACATCAAGCTCGAGCTCGGTTGGGTGGAGGCTCTACGACGAAGGTGGAAGGTCCTGGGGATCAAAGATGGGTCAGAAACCACTCTACCTGCCGATGCGCAGGATTTCGACGGCGATGCAGAAGCTCTGGCAGGCGGCGAGGGTGCTTTTGGACCTGAAGGCGAAGATGCCCGTCGGGCTATTTTGGCCGGTCAACTAGTCGTTCATGCCATCACATCAGCTTTAGAGGCGATCCCTCCTGCGGCACAACCCACAGATGGAGAAGGTGACGGCATGACTTTCCGACAAGGCTTAATCACCTTGTTCCGCCATTACCCAAGTCCGTTACGTGCGAAATGTCTTGGTGTAAGCTATGACGAGTTAAGATCGTACCCCGGGGAGGATGAGCAAGCGGCTCGCGCTCGACTGATCATCCTTACAAGTAACTTGTACGATCGACCATACGAGGAAGAAAGAAGCGCTGAGCAGGACGGGGAATTGGCGTTATCCGGGCTTGAGCTGGTCGAGGAGATTGGAAGGATTGGCAAGAAGATCAGGAAATCCGTCAAGAGCGGTAAGGCCAGCTCGGAATGGATTTCAGTTGTGGGAGGATGGGTACTTGATCGAATAGAAGAGCTGAGCGAAGACGACGAGCTTGTAGGTTCTGCTTCGTCAACGAGTATCCGAGACCTGCTGACATGTTCACGAAGCGACAATTCCTTCTCTCTATCCTGATAGGTCTTACCAAGCCGTCCCTTAAACCACCTCCCACTCTGCTCGCCCGTCACCTTGCCCTGCTTTCTGAATCTTCGGATTTGCTCCCTACAGCTCGTTCATACGCCCGACTATACCCTGCTCATCTCGAAATCCAGACCACTCGCTTGCAAGCAGAAGTGGACGTTTTTACAGCTGCTGAGGAAACGGATGGCGAAGGCCTACGCAAGACGTGTGAAGAAGTGGTCACTGTCGTCACAAAATCTACCATCCCGCAGGAATCATGGTCGGACGTAGAGTCTCTCTGGCGAATATGGTTCGACTGGGAGGTCAAGCATGCTGGCAGCGATTACACAGCGCTTGATAAACGGCTGAAATACATCGTTCGACTGTCGTTGCGTCTTGGGGGAGCACTGCCCAACTTGCACGGGACCGTACTCGGGTGGTACTTTGTCGTTTCAGTATTACTTGTTGGGAAGTCGCCTAGGAGCGTTTTAGGCGAGATTCGAACAGCGTACAAGCCATCATTCACGACATTTGACACGGTTTCCGTCACTGCCTCATCGTCCTTGGATGAAGGCAAAGAAGCCATCACACTCCCAGATCTAGAGGTGCTGTACGAAGCGTGGCGCTCGGTGTGTCGGAGCAACGACCAGCGAGTAAAAGCAGGATTGGCATACGCGGAGATATTGGTCACGATGCAAAAAGGGAAGAAAGCACATGATGCCGTCGAGGTTGTCAGGAGTGAGGTGAGAGGTGACGAGAGTGAGACAGTGTTGGATGAGAGGTGGAAAGGGATCATTGATGCTGCGGCCATGGAGGAGAAGAACGACTCGGATGAGGAGAGTATCGATGAAGAATCTAGTGACGAGGAAATGGCGAGCGCAGATGAGAGCGAGAGCAGTGACGAAGATAATGGTAGCAGCGAGGCGGACGACGGTATCATAGTTGACGCGTGATAAATGGTGGATGGTCACGAAGGACCGAGCGTCCAGGTGCTCATGATGAGCTGATGAAGCCTTGTGCTTGTGCGCACATACACATATATATATCACACAATGCATTGCATAGCATCTCCTCTACCGATCCATCTCCGACATCTTGTAAGAATATACATATAGCTGCTCTGACCCAGAACAATTGAGAGAGAGCTTGGGCATCCCAGCCAGCACTGGCGGAACCAAACAAATAACATTTCGACCGAACCAGAATGATCACTCGTCATCTCGTTAGCCAACTTCCGCGTCCAGCTCTTAAAATCTATTCTACATCATCTTCAGCTATATCTAGAGCATGTCTCCGCGGTCAGTGCGTAGACGACACGGTAGCCCGAGGTGAGACGTCGATGAATAACCGTGCGACGAGGTCGTTGCATTCGGTCAACATCAATTCTCGATTCGTGGATCTACCGATCTTGTCCAAATTGATCATCGACCGCTATTCTTTGGCGACAGCAACAACAAGTTCGAAGTCGAATGATACGATGATTTCGAGCGAAATTACTGGGGATTTAGGCAGGAGAGATTTGTCGCGAGAGCTGGAAGAAGGTATTGGGATCTGGCAAGGAACCGCACTCTTCAGCTCCGATAAAACGTAGGTCTACCCCTCTATCGATGAAAGACAACTATCCAGTACTCGATTTCTTACCACCTATATGTCGTATTATCGAGCAGCTCTTTGCGTGCTGCTTCACCAGAAAGCTTCTCGACGCCTACAAAACTATCGCAGTCCATCGCATCGGGCTCAGCAGGCTCGCCTATCAGTATCTCCTCCAGCTCTCCTTCTCCTTCGTCATCAGCTATTGGACTACCGCGACCTCGAGCAATACCTCACTTCTCTTCTCCACTGCCAAGAACAGCTTTCACCCCTCCTCAAGCTCTTGCGCCCACGCAGATATCCACTACGCAGAAAACCATTCACCCTTTCTTCACTCGCGCTAGAACCGTTCCGCCCCCTTCGCAACGACCTCGACTCGTAGCTACATATTCAAGCACTAGCGCAAGCGAGCCCACGTCCTGTCAGAGTGCTGCTCAGAGTCAAGATAGCTCGTCGACTCGGAACACCGGAAGTCTCAGTCAAGGTCACAAAACCGGTGATAGTTTCACCGACGAGATGACTCGCTTAGCAGATCAGATCGAGCAGCTCAACGTGGCTAGTCGAGGATCACACATCAAGCGACAACCACTAGTCGTACCGACTCAGCTTCCTATCAAGCCCTCACACTCACTGGCAAGTACGGGAAAAGCGAAAGCTGTGTTCACAGACAAGAGCAAAATACCGCAGCGATCTCCTCCAACCTTTCTTCCGAAGTTTCACTACGGTGATCACTCCCCTCTACCTCAAGTGGTCTACACAGCCTCGTCATCGGAAGCAAACGATCTGGTCAGCTGTCTCAAAGGCAACGTGTTGGGATTCGACCTCGAATGGCCCCCTGCGGGCAAGTACAAGGTCACTTTGCCGGATGGACGGGTCGTGGAGAAGAAGGTCGGTATGAAATGGGACGATGCGAGGAAAACGTATACCTATGGTCAAGGAAGAACTGCGTTGGTCCAACTATGTGATGAGAAGCTGATTCTGCTCATCCACCTGGGAGCGGACATGGGTGAGTTAAAGTGTTCTCTTCGAGTTTGTCAAGTCACTTCTCTTCCGCTGGTCCTTCAATGAGGACATCAGTTGACCAAACCGCTTTCGCGCGTATAGAATTGCCGAGCAAAGTCGCAGAAGTCATTCGCGATCCGACGATCTACAAGCTCGGTGTTCAAGTCAAGGGCGATGGTCTGAAACTGTTAAGAGACTTTCCACACCTCTTCAATGGATCGTCGCCTTCCATGACCGATACGGCATCACCGTCAGAAGCTACAACAAGTACAGCGCCGTCAAACAACAATGGACCTTCGGGACTACTGGAACTTTCGCATCTCGCCCGAGCGGTCGATCCCATCGGTACTGGCCCTGGAAGTACACTCATCAAGCTCTCCTCGCTCTGCTCTCGCTATCTAGGCAAGGAGCTCGAGAAGCCTGCTGATATAAGGCGGGGTAACTGGTTTGGGCCATTGGGCGCGCGAGAGAGGGACTGTGAGTACGGTCGCTATCCGCCTGGTGTCGTGCTACGTACAACAGTCTGCTGACTAGCAAAACTTTTACGATTAGACGCGGCCAACGATGTATACTCGTCACTCCAGATCTTCCAACGCCTGCGTCAGATGGGGCAAGATCGAGGCGTTTCTCTGAATCTGGACAGATTCTGCTCTAATCTCCGCTCGAGCGACACAGATGCCGCTCCAAGCTCCAGTCAGAAAGGAAACAGTAAAGACGGAACAGGTTATTCGTATACGCCCGACGGCGTGTATATTGGTGATAGGAGATATCCTTTGTTGCCTGGAACAGCGAAAGCTCCTTCTCCTGCACAAGTGAATGCCCTGTCTGCGTTCATGGAAGGAGTGAGCGTAGGTGATGTAGCAGAGTTGAAGGGTGTGAAGCGGAGTACAGCAGAGTGCGTTATCTATCCTAATTCGCAATACAATCTACCGAGCTAAACGAAATACCTTGTGCGTTGTTACTCTCAGAGGCTACATATGCTCTACGCTACAAGCTGTGGGAACGTCGATCCTGACTCAAGAGCAGAGAGGGAGATTGTGGACTGAGATACCGCAAGATACATGGACATGGAAAAGGTACAAGGATATCCACGCTGTTCTCTCCACAGAGTTCGCTGCGGGCTCGCAGCGGCATAGTACTCCGGAGCTGGATAACTTACCTGAAGTCAAAGACTTAGGAGAGAAGAAGCTCGTGTATAGTTCTAGCTCGGCTTCCGACCCGGGCTCCGCCGGTAGTGCGATCGGTGGTACCGAGAGTGAGATTGAGAGCGAAGAGGCGGAGGAAGTGGAAGAGATAGAAGAGATTGAACAGATGGAAAGACGGTAGATCTAACACGGACAATTGCATTGCGCATTATTTGCCATCCTCGATAACTCGGTTCTTTTTGTATATACCTTCGCGTGCGAGGTCGCGGACCTACACATCATTCACGCATCGAAACTCTCCATGACCCAATCATTGTCATACTGGATCTCATATATGCATGCGCAGCTGTATTACTGTTGCAGGATACGGAACTGCATCTACTTGCATCCTGCGGTAATGAGTATTCGTCAGCACGGTGGCAGAGCGCATCGGTACGGAGGGGGCGGACGTCAGATAATGAGAAACACATGACTCACTCTGATGAACGATGGACATTCCGTGTTCCTCATACTCGTCTTTCGTGACCCAGAGCTGATGGAAGGTACCGAGACTTGCCAATACCGATCCGCCGACCCAGGAAGCGTACTTTCGCTCAAAGGGGATTGTAGGAGCGTGAATACGGCTTTTTTGCTATAACGCCAAGTGATTACATGATCAGCTCCCATTCGAATCTCCAACTGGTGGATTTGGGTCACAAAAGCTCGGTTACGAGTATTAGGGACTTACACCAGGCATTAGAGCTGACAGCTCAATATCCAGCCTCTCTTTCAAGCCCCGCGTTAACGATGTGTTTCCGACCACAACGATATTCTGTAATAGTGCTGCCCGGACATCGACGTCGCACGCCATGATGGAGTCGTGCACTAATTGTGACAGTGATACGAGATCCTTCAACGAGTGCGAATGGTCCGAATTTGCAGTTGTGCGGAGTGGAGCGGGAGGTTCGATTGCCTATACGCACAGAGCATAGGTCAGTTCTTATACTCATTAGTGTGATCGGAAGGTGAGGTGAACTTGCCTGATTGAAGTAGTCTTTCGGGTTGAAGAGCATTTCGCTGAACCTGTACCTCTCCTCGCCGAAATACTGATGGTAGCCATCTGGGAACTCGTACAATACCTGCGGCAGCTCGGCTGCAGTCTGGAAATCGAATCCTTTCACACCGACGACCTCGGTACATGACTCTTTCCAGCCCTCAACCACGCTGTTCTCAGCCCATAATTTCCATGACGCAGACGTATGTGGCGCACGGTCATCTCGGAGAAGAGGCTTTGGTTGGAGGCCTGGGTCTGGAGTTGGATCGCGCTTCTGAATGAGATGTCGAGGGAGAAGAGAGAGCGGGAATGAGCGTTTTGCAGAAGGGTGCGTAAAGTGGTGATGCAGTTGTGAGACGAGCAAAGACGATCCCAGCGGTTGACGCATGGTACCTGGGAAGTCATCAGTATTTGTTGCCATTGCTCAGGTATTCGTACTCACCTGCTCGAAGGGCGTAACCGTCGACTACAGGCACAGCACTGCTGTTCGCGTACCCCACATCCAAGACCAAAGCTGTCGGCTTCCCTGCTGCAAACCTGACGAATGTGAATCGGGATCAGTGTCTATTCTCGTCTCACCCCGTGTGGTGTGCGGCACTCACGCTGATAACACTCCGGCCGAACCGAAATACAACGCCGGCATCTTTTCTCCCTCAAAGACCATCTCCGTGAGCATCTCTCTTGCTTTGGGTGTGTTCCATGCTGGCTCCGTCAGCATCAAGGGGTGTTCTGTAGGGTCCACTGAGAGTCGGTCGTGAAGGATGTGATGCAGCAGGGTCGCGGCTGGCTCGGAATCATGAACTGGAAACGTTGTACATTAGCATTCCTCGGCAGGTACGTCGTGAACAGGTAGTAGAACGCACCGACGCCATCCACCACAAAGTTGCCTACTTCCATGTTCGGTCTCCAGACACCGACTCCGTCATCTCCGACATACAACTTCCGTCCTTTCCCAGCCGCAGCAGCAGGGGCAGCAGGCTTACTCCCCTCCCCTTCTCCATCCAAATCCATATTAGTATCTCCGCCATTCCCATTCGCGCTAGCAGTCGAAGTGGACGCGTCTCCCTCGACCTCGGTGTATCCGTAGAACGAAGGGCAGACTACTCTTGGGCAATCTTCGCCCGCATAACCTGCTCGTGTAGTGTATGATCCGAAATCCACAACAAGGGCGGAGACTTCGTCTGTGGTAATGCGAGCAGCGTCTCGTAAGCATGGTCTCTATCGAGTCCGCGAGCTCACTCACCGCCGTTGTACACCATCTTGTAAGAGGATGACAGGTCCTCTGTAAAGGTATAGCAATGTAGATGAAAGAGGTGTTCATTGTCAATGTTGATGCTCGATGAAAGGGAACATCGCGTTCGAGTATTACATGATGTGGCAATTCTATCGAGATATCTGCTTTATTATCGTGATAGATTTGATGCCGTAGTTCGAGTGAAGGACAATGGTTTGTTGGTGACTGTCATGTTGAATGCAATTTCGACTTGTTGTCAATCTGCGATACCTGTAACAACACAAAGCTGTAGACACCCATTCTCTTATACAACTGTAGAACAATGCCGATACATTTTGCCTAGAACCCCTAATAGCAGCGCACAGAGCCGCATGCTCCTCGCAACGACTTCAACGTCAACGCCCGACCAAACCATCACTTTCACCTTGACTTGGCTCAAGTCATGGCGAATCCCTCGATGGCCGCAGCGTCATTACACGCCTTAACAGAACGACTCGCATCGCAATCAAGATCATTACACCCTCTGATCAGCTCTACGATCCCCCCATTCCCATCACCTCAAGCTCTAGCGCAAGCAGCCTCAGCATACCGACAACCTGCACCTCCCCCTCAATTACCGGCTATACAACTAGCGGGCAGACATCAGGATCCGGCCATTGACGAGAAAGAAAGAGCAGACGGAAGTCATCAGCCTAATGGGAATGGCGTAGGAGTCGTGAGGTGTGCCGAGGGCAGAGCTTGGCAGGAAAGGACGAGACATGCCGGCGAGCGGGTTTCGAGGTTCACCGACGAGGAGATCGACTGCTTCGTCGCTGATATGGGCATGGTATTGCGAAAGGAGTACGACTGCTGGGTAGAGCAATGCTGGTGAGCTCATTTCTTATCTCATAAGTCGAGCTTGATCGAGCTCATCAATGGTACTAGGCAAGAAGCATTCCACCACCTCTTCACGCAAGGCCTACCAAATCTTTTGATTCATCTCATCATGACCGGCGCAACGCCAACATTCCTTCGACGGAGTATCGTCTACGGCGGACAACAGCTCGACCACTTATTCCAATCACAAATGCTGCATTTGCTGTATGAAGAGCTGGAAATGCGATTATCTGGCGCACGACCTCATGCAGAGCCCGGGCCTTCTACTAGCGCCGCTGCCAAATTATCCCCTCTAGCTCTCCCTACACCAGCAGCAGCACCGACCACGTCGCTTTTCCGCGACGGTGTATGTTTCCATAATCTCGCATATCACCATGGTATACCAGAGGAAGAGGACGATCACGGTCCATGCTTGTGTCAGTTGACAACATGTATGGGCTGCTTCCATCAAGCGGCATTAACGCGCAGAGGACCTGTCAGTCTCCTCCCGTATGAGCTGAGGGGGACTGCGGTCGCTAGTGGATGGCTAGGAGGAGTGGAGACTGAAACACAAGCTCGATCAAGACAAGAAAGTCTAAAACGTAAATCTTCTTCAAAAGCCAATGTGCCTGAAGGCAAAGGGTTCGTACATAATCCCAAACCAGCAGGAGTAGGGGCCAATGATCCTCCACCGTCAAGATCACCCACAATATTTCCCCATCCGCAAATGACCGATGTCCTAGCTGTCGAAGAGCACCTTCGCTGGAGACTGAAAGAAATGGGAGCGTCTGATCCAGCTGTCGAAACGCGTTATGGACCAAGTACCAATGCGTCTTCTGCACTGGAGGGTGTCGAGCTACCGGACGATGCTCTCTCAGAAGACGGGACGGTAGGCAGTGCCAAGAGCGGCGGGACAGCGGGTTCAGGCAAGGGTGGCAAGATGGTTAAAGTTGCAAAAGGTAGAGGGAGGAGAAGAATTATCGTCAATCAGAATGGTCTAGTGCCCAAGACCAAAGATGGTAAAGAGTCGAAGAAGGCATTGGTGTATCTACCGAAAGAGTGGATTGACGAAGATCCAAGCCAACGAAATACCGCAATCGTCCTCACTTTCAGGCATTTCGTCAAGGTGAGTACGAACTTCGGATCCTGGTTTGTCGATATCTTCCGCTGATCATGATACATGACGGATTAGCTGCTACATCAAATAGCTATGGCCGCATCGCCCTTCTCATATCCCGCATACGCAAAAGATGTCGACGAGCTACTCCAGGTGCACCCTATCGCATTGTATAGGCGGGTAGCAGAGCCGTCTGTGCAACGGCGGAGTAACTCGGTAGAATACCGAGCTTGGGGAGGATGCATGGACAAGTGGGCAGAGGAATTGGGCGGGAAAGAAAGGAAAAAGGGCAACGACCACATGAATGATAAACGATATTTCGACGCTGTACCGAATTATACTCGAGCCATCTCGCTGGACGGCAAGAAGACGGTCTACTACTCGAATCGCGCTATAGCGTACAATAATCTCCTGAAACACAATTTGGCTGAGCAAGATTGCAAACACCTCTTATCGCGGGATCCGAAGAACCAAAAAGCTTTGTACCAGCGTGCACTGGCGCGAAAGGGTTTGGGAAGATGGAGAGAAGCAGAGAGCGATCTCAGAGAACTGTTGAGGCTAGGCGGAGGCGATAATGATTCTGCCAGAAATCTGTTGGCTGTAGTTAAAGGCGAAGTTGCCAAGCTGCCCAAACAGAAATTGGAGGATGTCATGGACTTTTGATCAGTCCCATTGTTGTCTTGATCATTCTCAGAGCATACTTCAGTTCCAAACATTCGATTTGCGACATGAGCGCCGTTGTGAGCGATGTGTACGAGCAGGATTAGTGCACTTAAGCACCCGTGCTGACTTGTCGCTGGTCAAGCGAGCCCACATCGTATTTAGCGTGACCAAATATCAGTTACACCACCGCCATAGTACGCCTCTTGCACAAGGACAAGCACAGACACAGATTCATGCCTTTTTACCCATACATGTTCTAGTCGATTGCCTGATCCGCATATCGACCAGTGGTTGTTTTCGTGCTCCTGCCCACTACCGCGTGCTCTTCCTCTCACTCCTCCCGGCTTATCTATGGCACAGATGCCCGCCCAATCTTGCTTCCCGAGTATGATACCGGCGCAACTCCCTTCTACACCAACGCTTAACGCCTGACACCTTGGTTGGTCCTCGTCGTTCCACGCCGGGCGTTTGCTATAAGGGTGACGAGAATCAGTACCATACTTGGCAGACACTGGCTGAGCAACGCAGCGAGGGGGCACAGATATTTCCTCCAACGCCCATAGGAGACTAGCTGATTGTACTACTCCACGCAATCCGTCCTCGTCGCATATGCTCATTCGCCTAAATTCGATACCGCCTTCACATAAACGACACTCACCCCTTTGAATAGTTGCTCGTCCTCGCGCAGCACCGATACCTCTTCCTCGCATAGCGTTAGGGCCGACTCGCTTGAACCTGTGTCACAGCAAAGATAACAGTCAGTAGTGTCCTTTGTCCCATATCAATCGAAGATGTCATTTGTAGGTGAATGAGGTGGAGTGTGATAGATGAGAGAGGGGGCAAGCAGATAGAGAAACAGAACGCGGTTGACTCACATTGGCGCATTTGCGAGTAAATCGGGAACAATGATGAAGCGGATCTACATCAGACACATTTTGATCAGAGACAATATCGAAAGGGAGATGTTGACACCCACCATGCTACCCCTGATGTACACTTGCTCCAATTGTGACACTCTGCCATCGCGGGCAGTGACGGTTATTTCTCGCAGAGCGATGTTGAGCGAGTCCTCAGCTGTTATGGAAGTGAAGAATCAATGTTAGTGATATTGACACCTGTGATATACTGGCGACATACCCTCCATCAGCTTTCCCCGGTACATCTGCGCGTGCATCGCAGTCAGTCAGCTTTGAACCCTCAAGCGTTTCTTTGAACAAGGCTGAATATATTCAAAATGAGGGAGGACGCACCTCGCCAGTCTTGAGCTCGACAGTGATGATATGGCCCAAGGACTCGTGTAAGAGCTTGATGGGGACACCGAGATTTGCCATTTTGTTCTAGTTTATGCGCGATATTGGGTTTCCGAAGACGATGGTAGCGGGCGACTGTCGGTGCAGTGAGCTGTATATGTGACTAGTCGTTGGAGAATGAATAAACAGGATGTTATGGACTTGAAAGAGAGTCCACGACTGGAAAGAAAGATAGTCGAGATGGATGTGCGAGAAGTGACTAGTAAGAGGGGAGGAACAAATAGATTTATAGGCAATTTCAGCTTTGTTGAGCTATTGTTGATATTTGATCCCGCTCACTGTCACTATACTTCACCGTACCATCATGCCATTTCTTCTCCCTCTATGACTGCACGCGCCAAGAAGCAGCAGCAGCAGCAGCGCGGGCAGCGGAGCAGATTGCCGAGGATGGATGACCTGGACGAGCTGGTCTCACGCTCTGTGATGCTGACTGTCTGCAGCTCATTCACTGCGAACTCGTTTGACATGGGATCCGAGCATACTCACTTTGATAGGTCCTTTGGTACTATCGCCATCGTCATTGATCGATGCTTGCTTGACAACAGCTACTGAGACAGCTTGACAACGCTAATGTCCAGTGCCTGCCAGCTTTCGACTATCTCATACTCAAAAACATCAACTAGACTGTAAATGTAGTCTGACTTACTGATCTCGCTCACGGTCTTTTCTGATTGCTAACTTCACCATCCTCTCATTCCTCACTCACTACCGACTTGATTCCAACTCATCTGCAATAATGCGACTTGGTAGATCAAGGCGATGTCGGTGTCTCTGGCCAGGTTGCGAGAGGGATTACGACAGACGAGCGAGGTTGGCGGAACATGTCCAGACCGTACACGGTGAGCGGCCGCCCTACTCTTCTCATTCAGACAAGAGACACGCGACTTGCTCACTCCACTATTTAATAGTAACAACCGAGCCAGCAGCTGCAAGGAGTAACCTGCGCATTGCATCCTCGTCCCGCACTTTGTCTCGATTACGATCTCGGGGATTATCACCTCACAAGCATAATCCAATCCGACCACTGACTCACGGCTTATCTCGTCAGCACCGAAGTACCAAAGCTAATAAGCTAATCAAGTGAGCTCATGTATCCCTATCCCTCCCGATACAGAGGTGAGTAGCTGACGAGACACGTTGACGTAGACCAAAAAGCAAACGATATTTCGCGCAGCTCGCTCAAGCCGGTACCTCGCCTCATCCTTCTGCACATTTGGAGCCAGACGAAAGCGTGTCAATAATTGACTTGAGGACGCCGTCTCTCTCGCCCGACACTATCTCGTCGGGGTCTGATGACGAGACAAGCAGCGTCGCGCCTTCTCGAGAACCTTACGTCCGCCCCGTTCTTTCGCCCGATGCCGTTCATATCGATGATGACGTCGACGAAGACTCTGACGTGCTAAGGACGCCAGACCAGCTAGATATACAGTCATTCATCTCTGCTAACGTCGTCAGCCCCCAGAATAGTCCAGCAGAGGATACGAGTCAATCGCTCACTCGGCTTGATCCGACTGCTAGCGTCATCGCCGAATATGCTGCACCTACCTTGACTCCTCTGGTCACAGGACCGCTTAGACCTCGCTGGGCTGTAGACAACGACTATCCTTCTTCACGATCATCATCGCCGCAACTGCTTACGCAGAGCCAAGATCACTCACATCAGTTCCATCATGAACTCCACGTCGATGTCATTGGCGAAGTTGATTGTGGCGTCAGTGCTGGCGAGACGGGGCACTTCCACAGCAGGGTAGCAACGGAAGCGCAGGAACAAGAAGGAAATCTACAATCTCCGATGAGCGATGCGGATGACGAGTGCACCCTCAATGAAGGGGAGACCGACACGCGCGACGCCGAAGTTGTCTCGCCGACGCTTCGCTCCGGTTCGAATACAGTGGAAAAGGATGATGAGCTGGACGAGCTGGATTCTGATGTTATGAAATTGGATCAGCAGGACGATGTGCCGGAACCGTCGACTCCGATCCGTCGAGTCTTGGACAGCGACCTCGCAGACGACCTGATAAAGTACTCGGTTGAGCTTCAAAGTGAGCACTCTATCGAAACGCCAAACTCCCAACAGTCGCACTCGTCTTCAAACATTTCCCCTTTCACCACACTGTCCAGATCCGCCCCAAAACCCGAAGGTCCTTACTCGATATTCGCGCTTGCTCCTACCACGCCTTCTCCAACTCCTGCGCCTAAAGACCAGTGTTCTGACCAGACTACGCTATATCAAGGTCGAAGGCTCGTGCAAACAGGTGCCGATACTGAAATCGCAAGGTCTTCCATATTCACGCCAATTTCAAGTGCGCTGGATATCTTTATCTCCCAGGATGAAGCTGCGTTGGGCTCTGATGAGCACATCTCTTCACGGACATTACCTTTGTCGACTCCAAACCAACGCCACTGCCGACATTCACCGGACGATCGCTCAGCTAGTCAAGGAATAGCTTTTCCAGCTTCAATGATAAAAGTCGCTTCGCCCGCTCGTCAAAGCTCAGTACATCAACCCTATCCCTCGAACCGACAAATCAATGCACCACTTGCGGCCTCTCCCTTGTTGGCCGTTCCATCCTCGACCAAGGACTACGACCTAAATCACGGTTCAAAGGATTTCAGCCATCGTAACCGCAGTAACACCAGAGAGATTCAGCCAAAGTATAGTGAAACGTATAGCTTAGCTGAAGAGCTGCTGTACTTGACCCAAGGTACCGGACGAGGGAAAGCTTCTGAAAAGACTATCGAGCGAGGAAGAGAAGTGGTGTGCGCTCTTGCGACTATTTGGCTAGACAAAGAATGGAAGGTTCTTCGTATCTAGGCCACTGAAGGGATGGTACTTTGACCGATCCCACCATCGCTAGCTCCAGAGACATTTCATGCATAACGAATTATCGATTCTATGCTTCATTCACACTACTAAACGCTCTCTGCGATTAGGCCGGAATACAAGCTGGTGAGCGAAGACGGGATCAAATATCAGTTGACATAACGCGACACAACGCGTCAAGAGTCAACGAGAACATTTCTCGTTTCCTTTTCACCATACATAATTTCCATTGGTATCACCTGCCAAGAGCATTCTCTGCTCACAAGCAGCAAAACACCACGACCAGTTTATCGCGACCGACTCGAACCTAACAACATGTACGTCAGCCTCTCTCATACCGCCGCGCCTGTCAGCTGACCAGCCTTCCTTCCCTTTGTGTTACTTGCTCACAGGTCCACTGAAGAAGCTCAACCTGATCCCGCGGCTGTCAGCACCTCTACCGAACAGCAGGACTCTTCGTCATCGACAACTGCGAATCCAGAGGAGTCGCGCGCGAATGTCGAGAAGCTCGTGGCGGAGGGAAAGAAGGCTATAGCGCTCAAACAGTGGGAAGAGGGCGTGGCGAAATATGCAGATGCCTTGGATCTTCAGTGAGTCCATAGACTCTAGCTCTCTCTTTGCAGCATCTGAATGTGTCTGTATGGCTGGTCGCTGATGGTGCGAATCTAGACGCCAGCTGGTCGGCGACTTTGACCCGTCCATGGCTCCGTTACTTCTTAGCTACGGAAAGGCTCTCTATGAACTCGCCTTCTCCCAGGCTGGCGTCATGGGCAAGGACGAAGGCTCCAAGGAAGCCGACAATGCTGGTGCGTGTATCGTCGCATCCAGCAGTGTCATGCTTACATTCTCATTGCCATTTCGCAGTCCGCGAAGCCACTCTTGAAGACGCGCCGAATAACTCCAACTTTGTCTTCTCCGCCGACGCTACATCAGACGACGAGGACGAAGCAGAGGCAGCAGGAGACGAAGCAGGTCCTTCAGGTGCTGAACCCGCGGCAGAAGGAGAGGACGACGACGAACCAGAAGACGACTTTAATGCCGCTTGGGAAGTGCTCGATGTTGCCAGGACCATTTATCAAGGGATCGTCAAGGATAAAGAGGAGGCAAAGGCCGGTGAAGCCGAGCTCAAAGAGCTCAAGTTGACTTTGGCCGACACGTATCTGGCTCTCGGCGACGTCAGCTGCGAGACGGGTGAGTGGTCACTCCTCTTCATACGAATATAGATGCGGCTGGACTGACGAAGTCATGGTATTGCGCCCGCAGAAAACTTCCCACAAGCTGTGCAAGACTACAACTCTGCACTCGAGCTCAAGTCAACCCTTCTTCCTGCATCCTCGCGAGCTCTCGCATCAGTGCATTACCAACTCGCAACAGTCCTCGAATTCACTCCGGGAAAACGTGCCGACGCGTTATCACATGTTGAAAAGGCACTTGAAGGCTTCCGAGCAAGGAAAGCCGAACTTGTATCTTCGGACAAGTCAAGCGTCAGCGAGGAAGTTTCAAAGCTTTCAGATAAGGAGAGGGAGAATGAGGTCAAGGACGTCGACGCTCTTGTGGGAGACTTAGAAGTTAAGATTGAAGAGCTCAAAGCTGCTCCTCCTGCCAACGACCTAGTGACAGAAGGCATAAATCATCTCCTCGGTCAACCGGCTGAATCGTCCCTCAGCGCCAAGGTCGAGACTGGACCCGTCAACGACTTGACAAGTATGGTCAAGAAGAAGAAACCCAAGGCGACCGCGGCAGCGAATGCCACTGCGACTGCCGCATCTCAGAAGGTGGAGGAAGTGAAAAAGGTCGTTAGCGAAATGGTAGATGAAGCCGCAGCGAAAGTTGGTAATGGCCTGGCATCAGCACAAGAGGCAGCAGAGCCTTCTATAGCTGCTGTTCAAGAAAAGGCCGGCGAACTGACTGCAGCAGCCCAAGCCCAAGCTGCCGAAGCAGCTGGTGCAGCGCAAAAGCAAGCTGGAGAATTGGCGTCGGCCGCAGAAGAAAAGGCGGGCGAGCTGGCAGCAGCCACGCAGGAACAAGCTGCTATCTTCGCCGCTTCAGCTCAGGAGAAACTTGGTCAAGCGGCCGTAGCTGCTGGAGAGGGGTTGAAGTCTACTGGCCAAGGCCTCAAAGATGGTGCAGCAGTGGAAGAGGGGGAGAAGCGAAAGGGTGAGGCTGAGGAGGACGAAGGAAGACCAGCCAAGAAGGCGAGAGCGGCTTAGGTAAAAACAGGCGTTAAAACTCAGAGACATGTCCGTGACATGAGTTCCTTGTAGTCATATATCTAGCCTATATGGCAGTCCTCCTCACCGAGTGGTGTTCGTCAGGCAGGATTGATAGTGTTTCGATCACTCTTTGCTCAAAAAGTCTCAGCGCTTCATCGCTCGCGTTATCACTCGAGTAAAGCGCTTAGCATTGTTCATGCATTCATCCTCTATGCACACGATAGCAGCACTCTCTAAGTCTACTTCGCACTTGGATTCGGGTTTCTCATTCTCCTTGCGCCAACCCTTCCTTCTGTCATTTTGTTTAGGACGCCTGCTCGATGTGAGAACCTAGAGGAGGAGACCGAACGGGTAACCTCCATTCTTCATCTTGAAAAGCTTGAAGAGCAAGCTGAAGACGACGATCAACATGCCCAACCAGAGGTAGACTCCGACGCGCTGCTTCATGGGTGATGTTTGGGCCGGGACGAAGATTGACAACGCAATAATGGAGAAGCCCAAGACCCCGTCTGTGTGATTTGCATTAAGAAGTGATGAGCAATCGTCAGCTTATCTCGGACGTCTCTCGGACTGACTAAAGGTGGACTGGAAAGGAGAATGATGTTCTGCGACTCACAGATAGCTCCGACGACCTGGCTTTCGAGGCCGAGCTGATTTTGGAATCCGCCTGCGATCCAATTGACTTTACCTCCTGGGCCAGCAGCGACGTACGGTGCGCCCTTGATTTTGTTCCACATGAATCCGCTCGTGAAGGTGAGGATGAGCACGAGGGATGCTGCGCCCCATACTACACGAGATTGGACTATAGGTAACAGGTAGGGGTAGAGGGTGTAGACCGTTCCTCCGAATGCTATGAGGGTTAAGGGGATAGTGATCAGGGGAATCGGGTTGAATGGTTTGTGCAGCTCGAACGGTTCTGGCGTCAGGCCTGAGACGAATGAGTGCAGAGGTGGTGCCAGCAGTCCGCTGCGAATGTCGAAAAGCTTTCGTCAATACTGTACAACGATTTGTAGGAGGACGACCGCGCGACTCACTTCCTGTTCAGCTCATAAGTCACCACAGATAGCTTGTTCGACTTGTTGGGTCCAGCGAGCGCAGGGTGGAACATAACCGTAGGAGCGGATTGCAGGCCGAACTAAGCCATGACACAAACCAGCACGTCAGTGATCTGTTCGTTGGCTGAAGGCATTGTCTTTGAGGGAGATAAAAGTGAATAGCTACGTACTCGCTGGTAAATCGCTTGACCGTCTGTAAAGTCGAGCTGAGCGAAAAAGTGCTGATCCCGCACTTGTTGCGGCTTGCGTTTCCAGCTCGAGGCGACTTGGTGGAACGAAGGGTCGAACTCGCTGCGCAGTTTCAAAGATGTCGGGTATCAATAAAGGACGCACGCAGAAAATGGATGTCTGCAGAGATGGATGAAGCACGACCAGGACTCACTGGCACGGCTGACACTTGAATTGCGCAGGGAGAGCAGTGAGGACGACCGTCACGCTGTACTCCCTATCGTTACTCAGCAGCTCATCATACGATTGAGAGTCAAGTTTGATCACTCCAGTCCTAGACTTTTTCGCCAATGCCGACCAGTGCTCAGCGTCTGATGCGCCTACTAGCGCTGCAAAGGGGAGTGCTAACGCTGATAATAATGTGAAAGCGCGCATTTTCGGCAGAGTCGTCGCAGTGGATCTCTTCTTGGGTACCGCGTAGCAACCTAGTCGGGTGAATTGAGCTTCGTAGCAGTGAAGTCTACTCGAGGGCAGACATGTATGTACAAGTCAAGAGAACCGTCGCGTTGGCAGAGACCCAGAGTCGCAGCAACGCAGCGTGTGGAGGTTGGCTGATGCTTACATTATCGTATTCATTCCTCCCATTTATCATTTGTGACTTTGGCCACTCCTCACTGCTATATGTGCAACTCTTTCAGCAACCTTTCTCACTCTTCATCATCTCACCACTCCGCCATGTCGCTAGCCGACTCGCTGCTCGCCGACCTCGACGGTTTCTCTGACGATGAAGGGGACATTGCCCCCGAGTCAGCTCCGTCGTCCTCGAAAGGACCTGCTTCATCAGGAGGTGTAGATGGTTCAATGCTTCCTCCTCCGTTACCTACCAAACCGACCGGTGCTGGCAAACGTCCCGCGAGCGCTATGGACCTTGATGAAGAGGAAGGAGCTGACGAGGAGGAAGATGGAATCACTCTGGAAAACGGGAGTAGTGCTGTGGGCTTTGTGCCTGAAGGAGGTGTCAGACCTGCCGATGAGCTGGATGCGGACGAGGTGGAACAGACGGACATGGCGGGTGTCGAGGATGTCAGCAAAGTGGCAAAGTTGATGACAGGCAGGAAACTCAAGGAAGTCATTGCGGTGAGCTATCTTACTCACAGTGTATCCGCACACATTGACAACAAGCTCATGGACGTGTTGCAGGACATCGAAAAGTACACTGTTGCACCTACCGACATGTCTGCTTCGGGCGGCATACTGGAAGAGAACCCCGAATACTCGCTTGTCGTGACGGCGAACAACATGTCGGTGGAAGTAGACAACGAAAACCTCCTCGTGCACAAGTTTATCCGGGATCACTATGCTCCTCGGTTTCCAGAGCTCGAACAGCTTATCACGGACCCTTGGACTTATATCGCTGCTGTCACCGCTATAGGCAACGCTGAGGATCTGACGAAATGTACTTTCCCCAGCTCGTTGCCTGCAGCGACAATATTGTCCATCACTTTGACAGCGACTTCTACTCGAGGTCGCATGCTTTCGCCCGGGGAGTGGAAAATCGTCCAACGAGCTATCGAAGTAGCTACCGAATTACGCGCAGCAAGAGAACAGATTTTCACTTTTGTCGAATCACGAATGGCGTCTGTGGCCCCGAACCTTTCCGCGATAGTTGGCACGGGTATCGCGGCCAAGTTGTTGGGTCTAGCAGGCGGTCTGCAGGCATTCTCAAGGCAACCAGCATGCAATATCATGTTGTTTGGAGCAATGAAGAAGTCTTTGGCAAACTCGCATCTCTCGGCAGCAAGTCAGCAGCGACATACGGGGTTCATCTTCCAGAGTCCGATCGTTCAGAGCGCTCAGCCCGAGGATAGGAGAAGGGCGCAAAGAGCCGTGTCGGCGAAATGCACCTTGGCAGCGAGAATCGATGCGGGCAAGGGTTCCAGAGACGGTGAGTATCAGTCTAATCAGCTTCTCTTGACTGTTGACTGTCCGAAAGAAGGATGAAGCTGATAGTCATTTTAGGATCGTATGGGCGGAAATGCCTTGCCGAGTTGCAGAAGCGTATCCAGAAGATGGCCGAGCCTCCTCCCAACAAAATGATCAAGGCCCTTCCCGTGCCTCAAGAAACCAACAGGAAAAAGCGAGGTGGTAAAAGGTGAGCTCATGCGCCTCATGAAATTAGCAATAGAGCTGACATGCGGTTTCGTCAGAGCACGAAAGCAAAAAGAAGCCTATGCGCAGACAGAATTACGAAAGTTGCAGAATCGACTCGAATTTGGCAAAGCAGAAGAGGAGACTGGAGTGGACGACGAGACTGTTGGTTTGGGTATGATAGGTTCTGGATCGGGAAGGGTGAGAGGCGAAGTGGCGGATGCTCGAAGCAAGGGTGAGTTGTCTTTTGCTGCATTTCAACCGGTCACGAGCTGACTATATTTTGGCCCAGCGAAATTGTCTCGAGCGAACAAGCTTCGTACCCAGCTGTTGGGTCGATCAGCAGTGTCCAACGACGCCAAGTCTGGTCTGTCGACATCACTGTCATTCACTCCTGTCCAAGGTATCGAGATCATCACGCCATCTTTGTCGGCTGCTCAAAGGGTAGCGGCCGCCAATGAAAGATGGTTCGCTAGTGGTACGTTTACCCATGTCAAGAAGGAAGGTAGCAGTCTGCCTGGGCAGGGCAGGTAGAATAGTAGATGAGTCGTGTAGCATGTATGTAAAACATAATCATCTTTGTCCAATGCATGAACAGGTATTGTTTGGT
This sequence comes from Cryptococcus sp. GC_Crypt_6, assembly GCA_026538315.1. Lineage (NCBI taxonomy): Eukaryota > Fungi > Basidiomycota > Tremellomycetes > Tremellales > Cryptococcaceae > Cryptococcus > Cryptococcus sp. GC_Crypt_6. The sequence continues at coordinate 29,393 of JALPBY010000123.1, forward strand.
CAAAATGTATAGTAGTGAATGAGCGTGCCTGATAATGTCTGGTGATGACGTTATGATCTCGGCTAGCAACAACATTCCAGTTCACATCACACCGCAAGAGCATTCTTCGTTATATATTTCTTGCTCTTACCTCTTCATCGTCATCTTACATCTGGAAACAAGCATACAGCATGCTGCGCCGCCTACCACCACTCAAGCACCCGCTGCGATCGCGTCTTGCTATGCGCCATGCTATGCCTTTAGCGCTAGCTCGCCAGATCTCGACCACTTCTATCCGACTGAATTCTATGCCAGCATCCTCAAATACATCGACAGCGACAGCACTACCTATTCCGCCCACATCCGAATCTCTTCATCCGACACCTGAACCACCGCGGCAGACAGCCTCATTCTACATCTCCAACGTGCTTCCCATTGCCCTTGGTTATTGGGATATGCGAATACCATGGGCTCAGCTGAGAGAAGAGGCTTTGGTAGAACAACTACACGATATTGGTTCTACCGTTTCGGCCGATCCGAACTCGCACGAATTCAGAGTGGAGAGTTTCGAAGTCAGTCGCAAAGACGGCGGGGTCTTTATGCATATCTCATACGTCCCTCCTTCCCCAGAATCAACTGCAACTGTAACAGCAACATCTACTACCAGCGAAACCGAAGGACAAGCCGTGGACGGCGTGACGTTACCGGAAGAACAAAAGGGTAAAACACTGTCGCCGGGCAGACTCTTCATCCCTCTTCTCGAAGACAGCGCGCAGCAACATGGCGGCTGGCCAAGCTGGCTCGGCCAATGGTGGTCAAATTGGGCCCGGGGTCACGCACGAAATGTCCCTGGTCATACCCTCTACTCTTCCACTAGTTCAAAGTCCGTCAGTGAGCCAGGTTTTGCGGGTCAAGATCAAGAGGGAGCAGGAGAAATGCTAGTAAAAGGCAGCGAGGAAGGCAGAAAGGGTGTTCTCGCCGCTGCTGGAGGCGGCAGGATATGGGTCGTCAAAGGTCGGCAATGGACAGAGGTGCGCCTTCTTCATAATACTGAGCAAGATCCTCTTGTCCGACACAGTGTGTTGACGTCTCGTTTTATAGGACATGAACCGCTTCCCTTCCAGCCGTATCCGAGTCGAATTTGATGGTCCCGACGTCTCGCAAGAAATGCTCTACACCCTCTTCCGCGTGAGTACAATCTCCCACATTACCCACCGTATTGGACAGTGTTGCTGACCGAGCTTGCTCAGCCATATGGCAGAGTCGCAGATATCCAGCCGCCCACTCCGGTACCGGCAGGCTCGCTGCGATTTGCCGTTTTACACTACTCACGTCTGAAGCCCGCTGCAACGGCGCTCAACACTGTATGTATCGCGCTGTCATCCTTGTGCCTCTACCCATTACGTGCTCATATTAGATATAGCTACACGGCTATTCGACACCGACCAACACCGCCGACTTCACGCTGCGTACATCGGGCGCTCCAAACCCTTCGCCCATGACGTTGAGCAGACTACGACTGTACTATGAACGACCACTCAAGGCGCACGCGATCAGAGATTGGATCAGTGGTCATCCGAGAATAGCCTTGCCCGTGATTGCGTTTCTGATCGGGACGCTGAGTTACACTGTGAGCTATCCAGAGTTGAGGTTTCAGTGGCAATGTCTTATCTACCACGCGACCAGTTCTTCGATCCTATCCGAGCATTCTTTGTGCGATCCAAGCTGGAAGGCGTGTGGGATATTGAGCAGTACACTTTGATAAAGTGTAAGCAGTTGTCATCTCATATTGCGCTCTGTAATTAACGCACAAGGAAACATCCGCAGACTTGCGTCAGACATTTGTTATTCCCACATCGTTCGGCTTCCTGCGGGGTTCGGCAGCAGCAACTGGCGAATCTGAAGAAGCTGTAGGAAAAGACGCTTGGAAGGATCGAGCGGACGCTGAGGGAGACGTGAAAGCTTGGTTGACAGAATATCCAAATACCTTTATCACCGTCACTGGTCCGCCCGGTTCAGGCAAGGAGAATATGGTCAGCCGGGTTCTCAAGCAGCAGGAAAAGTGAGTTCGATAGATTACTACCTCAGTCATATCAACTGATCGGAGTGCTAGACCATCTATGATAATCGACTGTGCCGAGATTGCCAAATCGAAGAATGACGCTGCCCTCCTGAGCGCCTTGGCTGATCAGACTGGTGAGTCTCGGCCTGTTGGGACTATGGTCATTGCTGACAAAGCTCTCAGGCTACTATCCCGTCTTCTCATTCATGTCTTCGCTCAGTGGTTTGATCGATTTGGCCTCGGTCGGTCTGATAGGTCAGAAAGCGGGCTTCTCCACTCCAATTGATCAACAACTGCGGCAAATGCTTGAGATCGTTGGCGGGGCATTGAAAGACGTGTCCGTTCGCGCTCAGGAGGATCACAAGGAGCAGGTACAATGCGAGAAGAATGCTGTAGAGATGCGAGCTACAAGACAGCGCCAAAAAGAGCTGATCAGTCGTGGAGGATGGCACGATGGGAGAATAGATTGTCTCGCTGGCAATGGCGCTATGAGCGAGTTGGGTGTCGGGGATGAGCCATTTACTGAAAACGATCTGGATGTGGCCTCTGTCCCACTCATGGACGACAACGCGCCAATATACGGCGAGGCGGTACCTCCAACAGCCGATTCTCTTGCGGCGACCACGAGCGCTAAACCTCCGGTTGACAGTGGGAAGCCGCTTCTTCCATCTGATCTTGACGTCGAGAGCGAGTCCATCAAGTCACTTCCCATCGTGGTATTGAAGAACTTCGCTCAAAAGACGTCCAAAGGAGATCTATGGAATGTCCTCGCTGAATGGGGAGCGAGTCTGGTGGAAAACCGAATAGCTCACGTTATCGTGATCACGGAAGGAGCAACGGCTACAAAGGCTCTGACAAAGGCATTGCCGTCCAAGCCGCTCAACAACGTTGGCTTGGCAGATGCGGACGAAGCGAATGCACTGAGCTACGTGCGGGAGAAGCTCAAGACCATCACCCCTGCATCGGCAGCGACGCCAGCGTCTGCATCGACTACTCAGACATCGACGACTGGCACTTCTCTGGTTGGAGCAGGACAATCAGCTGAGGAAAGTCAACAAATCGCCAAATTAGGAGGCAGGATGGTAGACCTCGAAACACTCGTCTACAAAGTCCGAACAGGATCGACCATCCAAGATGCCGTGGACGATATCGTCTTGCGAAATGTGGTCGAATTGAGAAAGCTGGCTTTCGGTGATGATAGTGAGGATGCGAAGAGTCTGCCTTGGACCAGAGCACAGGCCTGGAAGGTTGTCTCCAGTTTGGCAAAGAAGGGCGAGGTGAGTCTCTGCCAAAGCTGTTGTCGGATCTGTGTGTGCTGCCGCTGATGATGGTGTATATTGAGCAGATGTCATACGCTCAACTGTTACAAGACTTCCCTTTCAAGGGGGCGGAATCGAGTTTGAAAGCGTTGGAAGAGCACGAGCTTGTCTCCGTTACATATATCGACGGACGAGCATCGAAAGTGCGACCTGGTAAACCCGTATTCCGCTATGCGTTTGAAGCGCTGGTCAACGGTGAGTGACTACTAGCTTGTGTGTTAATATGATTAAAATGCTCATACTGCTTGCCTGATCAGATCCGGTTTTCCAAGCGTCTTGTCAGATCGAATATAACACGGCCCTGATCTCAAAGGCTGAATCAGATATAAAAGCGTGCGAAAGCGAACTCACCTCTCTGAAAACAATCACGACTGAAGGTGGATCGGATGCTTTGGGTGTAAGTGGATCATGGTTAGGTATAGGTGGCCACAATGCTATTAAGGATCGCGCCAAGTGGTTATTGGACAAGATGGGTAAAGGCGTTGACAAGCTCGGTAAGCTTGAAAAAGAGAATGAGGAGATGGTCAAGGTGTTGGGTTCTGGGCATGCGTAGGAGTGGTCTCTCGAGCTGTTGTACCATAATCCACAGATGCATGAAGTATCTATTGTGAGCAGATGCAGAATAGCAGTAACGAGGGAGTGTGGCAAAAGTGCCACAAATCTCTCGTAATAGTAGTAAATCAGCTCTCAGCCAAACGGAGCGGCGATATTTTAAATGATCAAAAGTGAATCGGGTCGTTTTGGAATCAAGCTTGTATTTTGTATTCTGTGATTTCATTCTCTTTTACAGCAATCTCACCATCAACGAAGAGCTGCTCACAACAGCATCGCTTGGGCCATAGGGGCATCGCCATCATCTGAGTCTCGTGCATATACAAGAGCGCTCGATACATCGGCCCACCACATTTTCTTCTCCCTATCCCTCCCGACGCCTGGAGCCCGTGGGCGATGTCGGGCCCTCGCCTCTCTTCAGCTCTTGTCGCTAGAGCAGCGTCCAGCTCTGCCTCTGCTTCTGGCTTTGGCTCAAGCTCGACGACGACGATAGCCCACGTTCTCCGTTTAGTGCAGAATGGGTATCTGGATAGCTCCACTAAAGCGGCGGCAATAGCCCCTCAGCCGATCAGGCGGTATAGTAGCGTATCGATCGAGAGACAGGTCAGTGGCGCGACGTTTCCTTCCTTTGCGCGATCGAGCTGATGTCTTTGCTTCGACCACTTGATGTGAACAGCATCGACCACTAGCTGCTCAAGCCGCTTGGCGCATCACCCCGCCGCCGCCATCGCGTCATGTAGCTGTTGCACGTTTCTACTCTTCCAGCGCAGCCCAAGTTGTCGATCACGATCACGAGCCTCAGCATGTTCACATCTCTTCGCACCATCAGCATCACAACCCTTATACATCTTATCGATATCCTCCTGGCAGCTCCTCGTCGCTCATCGATCCCCACTCGCGCTCCCCCCGTAGTCCCCTTTCGTCCAATAAAAGATTCTTCCGACCCCCTTTTCACCCGGATGAATGGGCCATGCTTCCTGAATCAGTGTATCGTCGACTGAAGAACGGCTTCTACCAATCTGCAGCCGAGTTCCAAGAGGCGTTTGAGCAGGAAGGATTGCACGGGAGGGAGCTTGGAGCGATATCTAGTCTCGCAAGGATCTTTGATCTTTTCAGATATACGGCGCAGCTGGAAGAATGGGCGTGGTTGGAAAGCAAACTTGCGGAATATATGGAAAATGTCGATCACTCGACCATAACACAAAAGGCAGCACCACAGCTTGCTGGCGCTGTCAGAGCATATGCCCTTTTCCATGGTGGTGAAGAGCATAAAGCCAAAGCTGTTCTTGATCAAGCTCGAGATATCTCATCGCCCATCCAATCCCACTCGCTCATCCATGCTATCTCTGCCGTGATCTACGCCAAAGTCGGCGTTTACGAGGATGCGAAACAGGAGATGATCAAAGGCGTCAATAGGGTCATTGCTCGGATCGCTATCAAAGATCGACAGATCCTATCTTATCCCGCCCTCGATCTCGCTCTGTTCCAGGATTACGAGCAAGTCCTCTTGGAAGCCGGGCGGAGCGATGATATTGTCGACCTCGTACGCAACGCCTCGGTCGACTTTCGTCATCTCCTCATCACCTCGATCAAGGAGAACACCTCCTCACTTTCACCTCGACTACTTGTCAGTATCTGCTTTGCAGCATTGAGGAGAATTGAGAATCCCGCGCAATGGTGGCTTGAGGAGTTCGAGAAGGATCCAAGCGTTCGTACTCGCTGGCTTGGCAGTCTCCTTTTCGTCGCCAACTCAACAGGGCGCAAGACATGCGGTCAAGCAGTCGCTTTATACGACGTGCTTTGCGAAAAGGGTCATCGCGTTCCGGCTGAAGCGGCGGTACTCCTCTGTCGCCACGTTTTCGCGGAGTCTCAATCAGACGCAAAAGCTCTGCTCGCGCGTATACGAGCTGATTGGCCCGATGGCTTTTTCACTCATACGGCGCTCTTCCGTGCAATGTTGTTGGCGCAGCGTGGGGAGTGGTTTCAGGAGGAACAGCAGCTCTACGATGAGATCTGCACACGCTTTACTCCAACGTGGAAGGATCGACTTGCTCTCGCTGGCACACATGCGTATCATGGCAGAGTAGGCAAGACAATTGCTGCGTTGCAGTTGCGAATTGGGGAAAATTACCAACAGTATCCCGAGGCACTCGAAGTCGTCTTCACCGCACATCTCAATGCGAACGACGCGCCAGCTGCCGCAGAGCTGCTCGCTCAAATCAATGCTATCCAACCTCGATTGTACCCTTTCAACGCACTCTTACAGCTTTATGCCGATCAAATCAACATCCCAGCTGCTGTAGCCCTTTTCGACCAGCTCCTCGATTCGGGTCTACAACCTACCGTTGCGTCATACACCACACTCGTCTCCCTTTTCGCCCACCGGCGAGATCCAGTCAACGCGAACAACGTATTCCGCGCGATGGTTGAGGCTGGCATTGAGCCGGATTCTATTGCGCATGCGGCTATCATCAATGCTGAAGTCGAAGCTGGTGATTGGGTACAAGCTGCAAAGCGGTGGAGAAAACTGCCAGAGGGCATGCGAATGAGCGGATCCGTTCTCTCGGCGATCATCAGGGCTCTCGTGCAACTGTCTACTCCGACCGAGCATGTCATTGCGCTCTTCAGAAAGATTCAGCAACCCGTGACTAGGAGCTGGGCTTTGGTCATACAATCTGCTTGTGACAGCGGGAATATGGACCAGGCTAGAGATCTATATGAGGAGATGGACGAGCGCGCAAAGGAAAGACAGGGCCCTGCTCCTGATGCGTATACGTTCTCGATCCTTCTCCACGGATATATGCGACAGAATGACGGCACCAGCGCTCGATTAGTCTACGACGAGATGCTCAAACGTCAGATATTACCCACTAGCGTCACCTATGGCACGATTATTGGGTCGTTCACTGGAATCGGAGGCGAACGATCACTCGAACAAGCTCACGACTTCGCCATGTCAGTGCATACTCTTGCCAAGGAAGGTCGAACGGGCGATAGAAGGCATACGCGTGCACTATCGAATCAGAATCTGTTCAGCCCGCTCGTCATCGCGCATGGACGGTCGCAAAACTGGGACGCTGCTCAAACTTACTATGACCTGGCATCGGACGGTGGACAAGAACTGAGCGTACACATGTATACTCAGCTCATGGACGTCTATCGACGAGCAGGAGATGTTGACAACGTGTATGAGACGTGGAAAAAGGCATACCAATATGCCCTCGATACAACCTCGTTCCGCAAGCCTACATCCGACGACGAGATCGATCATCAAGTGGTTCAACCGAGTAGGAGCAATGACAACGTGTTATGTATCCCCCTCTCCATCGCTCTCGACAGTCTCTCTACCGCTGGACGATACTATGACGTGAAGAAGGTGTGGGAAGATGTACAACTTGCGGGATTCGGATTTGACGCTGGCAACTATAATCAACTCTCGGTCGCACTTGCACGAACCGGAGATATCGAGGGAGCATTCATGATTGCTCAGGACGTCCTGTTGAAGCGATACAGCGAAGTGACCAGTCGACACCACGAAGCTCTGCGAGAGACGGAGAATGCCAAATTACCGCCCTTGAGCGAGATTGAGGCGAAGCCTGCTGTGCTTGCGGCTGAGCCGGGTCTGGAGCTGGAAGAAAGCGAAGACACAACTGCACAAGTGGAACAAGCTTTGAATGTTGCCGATCTGCCTGTTGAACCCACTTTCAGCCCGCCGAATCGTCGTCATCAAAACCGCCAGCGATCGCCTTTCACCCCAGAAGCAAAGTCGTCAGAGGACGCTTCAGTGCTTAATTTGCAATTGCTGCAAAAATGGCGACCAAGCGATCTGCTTTGGCGTCCTTCGCTATTGACGATCTCGGTACTGGATCACGCCTATCGTCAACTGGAGGATGCACGATCAAGACGCGCTTGGGTCCCATTAGCTGTCCCAGAGGAGAACGAGAATGAAGAAGGGGAGAATGAAGAGAGACCACAGCAATCGAGTGTTGTCTTCCCCTTGTTTGGCAACGTACCTCTTCGGAATCACCAGACTGGTAAAGCGTCTACGCAAGACGCACGATCTTTCTTGAGAAGCATGAACAAACGCTATGTCAAGGTCGTCGCGCTCATCATGTTCCATCGGAGAAAGCGGCAAGCGGCGCGGATGAAAGCTGAGAGAAGGAGGTAATCGTTGTGTGGTTCAGGGAGGATCATTAAATTCTAGTGCTGCGGATATACCCTGCATAGTTTACCTTTGGCACAATCAAAGCATTATCGGTCTGTTCTGCATCATGTGATTGTCAGTGTATCGTTGTAGTCATAAATCACCTCCATTATGAGCGAGATGATATCATATGAAGAGTTCGAGTTTGGATGATGAAACCGGAAATGACCGATGTCTGATACTACATGCGGATAAATTAGCCTGGGGAACAACGCCACAACATGTCATTGCATTCATCAACCATCCATTGAGTATATAACCAGATATTCGAGGTTTTATAAGCACGATCAACTGAAACGAACGCGCTATCAGAGGACCTAACGACACTGCACTGCAATTGACTTACGAATACGAATTTACGAGACACAATGAACACTACGCAGTTTAAATTCGAGATGCCTTTCAATGAATTGGTGAACCCACTTGTCCCGCTACTACAGGACATAGCGGCGCTTGCTGGACTGTATTTCGCCGCTGAGCAAGGGTTGAAGAAGGTCAGTGCGGGATCCTGAGTCGTCCTTTGCGCCGTCATACGTTTGACGCGGACTGAAGAAGCTGGCTCTCATAACAGCAGCGATACGATGGTTCCCCGTTCCTACCAAAACGACAATGGCGATCTCCATTTTCATTGACTGCATCTCGGTCTCTGACTTTCTCAGCATTGATTTTATTTGTCAACTTCATTCTGCCTTTGGTCCGATCACAAAGCTTCATGGACCTGTTCTGGGCTACTGCAACCTTCTTTACTGTGACATATTGTTTCAGAGTGGTAAGTGAGGATGTTGCCTGCTTGCCTGTTCGCTACGTCGTATAATCAAAAGCCAAGTTGTTTTGGCTGACATCGCGTCTTAATGATAGGTGTTATTAGACGTGTACAACTATCCCTCTGGGAACCCTTTGTCTTCCGGCCGCGAGCACATAACCTCAGCTGCTGGTCCGCACGCTACCTATCCGCCGCCCGGCAATCGCTTTCGAGACGGATTACTCCTTTGTGCTGCGCTCGCACTCTCCTCTCTCGTCATGAACTTCGCCCACGCCGGGAGCAATGTTCTCACCCCTCTCTTCTCTACAGCTATAGTCATGGCTGTACTACCCCTCTTCGACTGGGAGTACACCGCTATGGCTCCAGTAGTAATTGGAATGTCAACCTTTACCGTGAGCTCTTGGCGGACCGCATGCGCTGGTATAAACCTATACAGTCAGTCAACTGAATATTAGACATGCCCATCCCGATCTCCCAGACTTTGCTCATCGTGTTGACAATCGTTCTACCAAACGATGACGCGGCCCAACACCTGGAGAGCCAACCATCTGATTCACAACAGGATCATATACGTCCACAACAGTGGATTGGCAAAGTCATGCTCACATTCGTCAGAGCGATCCCAGTCATCTTTCCCGGAACGTTTGTGAGTCTAGCCTTCTGTTACGAGGGCAGAAGCTGATTATACCTGCTTCTCCCTGTTGACCCAACTCAACTTCGAACGATGTATGACATAGACCATCCTGACTTTGCGATTCGAGCACTCTTTGAGGGAGCTGCTCCCTCTGACGCCAACTGGGAAGACCAAGGAGGGCAGCTCAGTCGCCATGGAACGCTTGACCTTCCCTCGTCCCATCTTCAACGCCGCTATGTTCTCTATCGCCGCCACTGTTCTTATAGGATTTCATATCCTCCCAAGCATCCTACCGCTAGATCATCCGTTTATGGTTTACGTACCTTTTATCGTAATGCTTGGCATAACTCCCATAACCGCAGCTGTTACGGTAGGCACGGCTTGGTATCATGGTCGATTGAGACAGTGGTGGGAGTACAATGAGACGTGAGTTTGTTGCATACTGATAGTATCCACGCTGAGTGTCTGAGCTTCTTCCTCATGGACTCCATGTTCTACAGTGGTGACAATGCCGCGGCCATTGACCAATCTGGATGAGCGACGCATGGGAACATTGGAGAAGAAATAACTTAGGCTTAGTCATAATAGTTGTTTCGTATATTAAATGCAAATAAGGTTTAGAGTGCCTCTTCCGTCATATGTCATATTTTCTCAAATAGGCTTACTCGGTCCCCTCCGTTCCCGTCATGTGAGAAAGAGCACAGCATATAGCATACAGCATGTGGCGCACACGACACCGCTCCACTTGCGATGTGCTCCGTGTTTCTATAGAAGTACACTGTATTTTCCCATCAAACCCTCTTCTCCTCTGTAGTATACATATCAAGTACAATGATCGACAACAGTGGAATCAACGCGCTCAGCGGTCCGCTCGCATCCGTGCTTTGCGTGGTGGGCATTGTCATTGCGTCCCGTCACAGACTCAAGGTATGTTCATTCCCACTATCTTGCCTGTTGCTCCGTCCTTCTCAGTCCTCGTAATACTGCTTTCGCTGACTGTTCACCTTTGATCGCAGCGATGGACCGCAATCTCGCAACTCCTACCTCCACCTACGGAAAGTGAGCAAGAGAAACAAGAGACGCCTGCTGCACCAGCTATCAAGGGGTGGAGACGCTTCTTCACTCGATCAAAGCTCAAACAACACGCTTTCTTCTTCGGTCAGATTGGATTACAAATCTTCTTAGTCTTTGTTTTGCCCAGAATCTCCTCGAGGCTGTTCCTGAACTTGTTCTGGGGCGCACTCGTTTCTGCCCTCGTGGTCCTCACCATCGGTACCGTCAGTATGCTCTATGATCCGCAACACCTCGGCCGTATCTCAAACCATGCACATATGAAGACTCGAACTGATATACGTCTTTACTTTTAGGTATCGTTGGTTGTGGTGCCCGACGCCGCGACTGTGAAATACCACCGAGAAACGCCTGAATCCGGCTTGGGAATCAAGACTGAACCTCTTGATCCGAACCCGCCATACAACTGGCGCGAACACACTCGTACCGTTGTAGCAGTGACCACAGCTTTGGCCGCCTTGGTGTCGTCGTATTACGGTTATACAGGGGTACGGGCTCTTGTCGCGGCAGGTTGGTCCACCAACTTGATAGCTTCATTGGGAGCGCCCAAGATGAAAATCAAGAGGGTTGTACAGATTTCTTTAGGTCTTCTCGTGAGCTTTGACTGTGTCCTTTTCTACCATTCTTTCAACGTACAAGTGAGCTGCACGTGCTGATGCCGAATTCATTCTAGGTATCGTTACCGATGGTCACAGCGCTCATTGTATTTAGTATACAACTATTCATCAGAGTAGGCAAGGACCAAGAACCCAAGGATCCCAGTCGCGGAATCGAATCGCCGTCGGATTGGATCCTCTCTATCATGTCCTTCGCTGTCACTGGGATGCCAACCGTTGGCCCAGGGATCTTGGTGAGTTCACTCGTTCACACGTTTACACCGTGATGCATCACCATACTTACAAAGCACAGCTCGCGATGACTTATCGGTACGACTATTCGCGCTCGGCACCAATCCGTCTACGCACTTCTGAGCCAGTCAAAGTGCCCTCGTCAGCCCCTCAATTCTCGGCGCCCCTCTACCGAGCCGGTATGATCGGGTTGAGCATCGTCATTGGCTGTACACACGCAGTGAACCCGTTCTGCAGTAAAGATTTCCAATCTGGAGGATCAGAACTAGTGATCATGTTCGCATCTGTGCCCGCGGTCATTCTCGCACTTGCCCTCAAAGCGTGGAGCCAAGGTCAACTACGCGAGTGGTGGGAGTATGAAGAAACGTGAGTATTCCTCAAATCCTCACACTTTCAAAAGACTGGCCTGGGCTAATCAAACACGCAATAGGTGGGTACCCAACAAGACCGAAGTTGCCGCTATGCTTGAAGATCACGCAGAGCAAGCGCCTGTGTACTATGATGAGAAAGCGGGGGACGAGGACAAGGTGGAAGCGGGTTTATAAGCCAGTTACACGATAACGGACCAGAAGTCTCATCGGTCACAGTGTAAGTAGTAGGGTCAGTAGGTGAAAAGGCGTGAGGTTGTAAGATGAAGCGGGAGGTATATAGCAGTGCGAAGTGCGATGGCCTCGTCGTAGATGACTGTCTTTACTACTAGTATTAACATCTTATGTATGAACTATATCAAATTGTATTTCCGCCATATTGGGTATAGGTCGACTCAGCTCAGATCAGTATACCAAATCGTCCAGTA
>JALPBY010000124.1:0-41037 GCA_026538315.1 Cryptococcus sp. GC_Crypt_6
CGGAAAAGCAGCGCCGATGAGAGCGGTGTGGAAAGACCGATCTGAGCGGAGGGGTGAATCACTTTATGTGATGCGATGAATAGATATCAGAGATGGGGTTTGTTATCCCGACCAAGTCGGACGAGCGGCTGTCTGTATTTAGGTGATACACGATCAGTCCAACGCTTTTCGCTCTTATCTCGAAAATTTCGATTTTGGTACGACGCTCGTCCCACCATCCAATAACAGGACAAGTTTAGACCAACCGCGTCTATTGGTAGCCATATGGCAACCGATTCAAGCTCTTACGCAACAGCAGAACAGCAGGACAGCAGAGCGCTGCAGCGCATTAGAACCAAAAAGTTCTGTTTTTGGTATTCTATATTTTCGTTTAGATAAGCGAAACACCCCTCCTTTCCCTTGGCGCATGGCCCAAAATAGTATCACACCGTTGACTGGTATCCCAAAAGCACTAAAGCAGGAACATCACGCGGAGATCACGGCTCACGGCGTGCACCACTACCTCAGCACTAACTCCAGCTAAGCTACAGCGCTGTTTTTACCCAGAGAGGCATGAAAGCCTTGGAGAGACAGCTAGGGTCGTGATTCGTTGATACCCTTTGCACTCCTTATCTTTCAAGGGACCATATCCCCGTTTTTGTCGGCCAACAGGGAATAGCTGTTACAGCGGCATTTTCGTTTTACCAGCAACGCCGATCATGTCGGATGCAGTGTGGCACATTTTGCACGCGTCTCAATCGCGATTGAACACTTTGATACTTCTCTCTATACACAGCTTACATGCTCTTCTACACATGTCTTTGTAGTGAATGTCCCCATGCAGTGCGAAGGTCCTTAATGGAGCTTCTTCTTGGCGTCCTCGAAGTACTCGGTGGCCTCGGCGGGCTTGCCCTTTGCGTTTTGGACAGACAGGTAGGCGTTCCAAGGGATGTTGACGGCGTTGATCGCAAGGAGACGGTATTGCAATGGGACGAACTGTTACGAGGGCAAGATCAGTATACACCCAATATGCGGTCACTGTCATAGGATGAAACTCACACCCTATTTGAGTGAGACGAATTGCAACGTTCACCCTAGAAATCAGCATGAAACAGCAAATATCTGTGGGCATCTACGCACCATGTTGAAGATCTGGAAAGGGACGAACCTGCATCCAAAGTCAGCATTATTATATCATCAGGCACAGTGACTACTCACAGCATCCAGTTTGCTTGCAAGGTGGGAACAAAAGCCTGCATCATGCAGAAAGGATTGATCAGTATTGTCTCGGATGCAGGTGGTGAAGCAGCCACACGCACCTGGTTCCACTTTGCCTTGACGGCGTTCATATCCTTGCCTTCGAGCAGGGTCATGACGGTGAAGAAGCCTGCGCAAAGCGGAGAGTATTAGTCGACTATCCAAATTGAGGCCAGTGTGATAGAGGCTTGCAGTGATCGTGATAGATGGGGAAGAGCCGAGACAATAGATGGGACGTACCGCTCAAGACAACTGGGGCGAAGAAGAACTGATCCAGGCCGACCCTAGCCAACGTCGCAGGCCACTTGGACTTGATCGGTAATCGCTCCAGAGTCCTGAACCACACCGTAACGGCAGGAGCGAAGATGAGACCACCCCAAGTGACGATGCGGCTGTAGCGTCATAAGTTTTCGACGTTAGCTGAGACGCGTTCGGTATTTCGTACCAATGGCGATCACGTCTCCCCAGTCTTCAAGCACTGTTGAGGGATGATGGCGAGGTGATAGCGGACTCACGCAGTTCGGACAAAGTCATGTTTTGATCCTTTCTTCTCAATCAACTGCTGAGCGACGGCTACCAAGTATCATCCAAGTCAATCCCGCGACATCTCCCTTACTCAAACGAAAGACGCTAGTAGAAGATTACACGCACCATCACCCGTAGCAAACAGGACCTAAGCTCATCATCAGCCGTGTGTCCTTAGGGCATTTGTGCAACACGACGCAAAGCTCATAGACATCGAAGGGATAACAGCATAAATAGGGTAACGTGGAGGAGGAGCATGATGGTGGACTGCTCATGAAAAGCCAAAGATTTGACGGGGCATAATGTGCCAACTCACAGCTGAAGAAACGACGTTGCCCAGCATAGGCCTACGCTTGAGAAAGGCGGAATAAGCACCTAGGACACCTGCCATCGTAACGAGTGTCTGACTTCAGGTCGTGATGCGCGTATTAGGGTTCGTAGATGTAGCTGTAGCGCGTATCGGTATCGAAGTAACGACAGTAGGGAGTAGGTATCGCGTAGCTCGAAATGAAGCCTATGGGACCTTTCCGATCAACTTCAACGTACGCACTGTGCGATAGAGAAGAGCGAAGAGGTATTATTGATGGGGTGAACGATCAGGAGGATTGAGTCTGAGTGTAAATGTCAATGCCAAGTCGATGCGAGATGTTTTTCAAGGGGAGCCCCACGGGGAACCACGTCGGTCTGTTTACGACTTTACGACTCTCTTCCCCTGTTTCTTGGCTGGACACGACGCTTATTGACGAACGAGCAATATTAGTGGTAGTATGAGAATGTCTACCTTGCACTGCAGCGATTTCACTCTCGGCAGACAAATCGTAGAGACACAGACAAATCGTAGAGACAATGAACAAGTCTCTCAGACGTGTCTGTACAGCTTCTGTCCGCACCAAGTCACATGCTCGGCACATTTCGGTAAGTTCCGGCATATTGTGCTATTCATTCCGCCTGTTGGACTCATCACTGATCAACTGAATATCCCAAGTCTAGATAGAACCCTCCGATCATATCAACTCGAAGTATCGAGAAACTGTTCCAACGACAGGGCGTAAGCATGACGTCGAACAATCACAAGAAACCCCACTTACCTTCCCAGCTCGTAACGGCTTTACGATGGAGCTCCAACTCATGTTCCCTCGTACCGCCAAAGTGATCCACAAAGTAGTCTCCGAAGACTTCCCTTGCGACGCTACCTTCTCGCATGAAAGCAGCTGTAGCACTTTCCAGCGAGGTAGGCAGGAGCTTGAGCGTAGCTCTGGTGACGCCAGGCGATCCAATCGGTCCATATGGCAGAGCAATCTTCTTCTCTATGCCTCTCAATCCAAGCGCGAAGATGGTCGCAATGGTGTAGTAAGGGTTCATCTAAAGGTTCATCCACACATACATCCAGTCAATCAGACGGAACAACCAGCGCAAATCAAGCAGAACTCACATCAGCCCCAGGTACTCTAATCTCGAACCGCGTTGGTGGTCCATCAACTCCAGGCGGCGAGATGATTCGTATAGAAGCAGCTCGAGAATCGTATGCGTAAGAGGCGGTATCAGGTGCCCACATAGCCTGTATTTGACAATGTCAGCTTTCGCTCGTGTCACCGATGAGACTTTGCACCTACCTCTCCGCCTTGTAAGCGTTTGTAGGAGTTGATAGTAGGACAGAACATGGGCACAACTGAATGAAACGACATATATGAGCTGAAGAACACGCAGAGAGATGCTAAGCAACGTCACTCACCATCTGCCAGACCGTCCAGCAGACCGCCCAAGAACCATTCTGCTTCTTGCGAGATGAACTTGGTGTCCTTGAATGCGGCGTTCTCCCTTCCACCCGCTTTGATCTCCTCGTCTGAGACAGCGAAGATATTCTTGCCATTACTGTCTCTTAACGAGACGTGAGTGTGTCTGCAAAGTCGTCAGGCTGTCAGATCGTTGCATCGTGCAACACCGAATGTACTGACCCTGAGCATCCTGGTAACTAAGAGAGAAGTCAGCCACTGACTATAAAACGTGCCTTCAGTATGAATATCAAGTTGTACTCACATCTCCCCAAGGCTTAGCCATGAAAGTCGGTGTGATGCCGTATTTCATACCAATACTCTTAGCAACAAGCTTGAACAGACAAGCGTTGTCGGCCATGCGAGAGGCCTCGGTGTAGGCAAGAGCGGATTCGAATACTCCTGGTCCAGTCTCGGTGTCTAGTATACGGTGTCAATCAAATGGAACACTTGATCAGAAAATTAAGCTTACGATGACCTTCCACCTCAATGCCAAAGGCCCCAGCCATATCATACAGATCATGGAAGTAATCGAGATTGAGTGTAGGTCGCAGCATGGAGTAGCCGTGCACTATTACAAAGTCAGCTCTCTTGTGAACGAATGCATCGACTGCGATAGACTTGAGATGACACCTACTTCCCGGTGTGAGAGGCTTAAGATTGACGAAGTTCTTCTCCGCGAGCGAGTGAGGCGTCTCCTGGAATTGGAAGTACTGAAAAGTGCAACCCCTACTTTAGCTTAGGTCTCGACTGCAGAATGACAGCAGCCTTGCACATATATTACTCACTTCGAATTCCGCCCCAGCCATTCCCTGGTATCCTAGGCTCTTAGCTTGTTCCGAAACCTTCTCAATCAGGCTTCTAGGATCGACGGGCAGTTTCTCTCCAGTCTCAGGCAGGATGAAGCTGCACAAGAAGAAGGGAAGGTTCTTCTCCCATTTCAAACGTCTATAGGTTGACAGGTCGATGACTGCTGTGAGATCTCGGAACCCATTGCCTGAGTTGGCAACGACAAGCTCTTTGGTATATGCTGCGTCGTGGACTGTGACACATGCCATATCAGCCATTTGAGGTAGAGGGAAGAAGATGAAGGAGAGGTAGACGTACTGTCCCATCCGAAGACGACTGAGCAGAAGCCGAAACCTTCCGACTTTACTGCGCTCAAGAACTTGCTCTTGGACATGATCTTACCTCGAAGCACACCATCGACGTCGACGCCTTTAGATCGAAAGATGCCCGGGGATTAGCCCGCGCATGTTTTGCCAAGGAATAGGAATGAGGTGACTTACCGGCGACTTTGACTTTGGTGTCATCCTTGAGCAGCTCTTTGAGCTCATCCAGCGTCTTTGGAGCATTCTCAGTGGGTAAGGGAGCCATTATGTCGCTGTAATGGGATGATTGGGAGGATGGGGAGGATGAAAGCAATGAGTGAGAATGAAGTTGATAGATAGGACAAATGATAAGCTAGCTGTAACCGAGCGTGAGCGGGAACGGACATGAAGCGGACATCAGACCATAGCATAAACTTTCCCACGGTTGTAAATCTTTGATATCTGACAACTTTAGATAATAATTGCAATGTCAGGCGCGTCATCAGATCTCGATCTCATCTTCTTACTGTATATCGACGCGCAGATCTGAACCAGCAGTGATCACCATGACACCTCCAAGGATGACTCCAGCAGCTCGCTCAATCACATCATACTTCAAATCCCCTAGTGCAGCAGCTAGCTCTGGTGCAACGACATCGAATGGGAACGGTACAGCGAGCAACACTACTACACCGACCAAGCGAGTAAGCACGCTGTCGGAAGCTGCGAAAAAGGCTATTGCCGAAGGAGCAGCTGCCCGAGGGAGCTCGCCCACTGCGCCCGATGAAGATGGAGATGCAGAGCCGGCTGCTAAGAAAGCGCGATTATCGTCTGGACCTACGCCCACAAGTATGTGTCGTCATTGCGCATGAACGCGCCGATGCATGTGACTAAGTTGACCCAACGCAGAAACCGCGAGCATATTCGCCAAGCCTTCTCCTAGCAGTAGCGCTGTGAGCAAGATCAAGCATTTCGATACTCGAGCAGCACTGCGGGAACATATCGCCTCGAACCCATCTTGGTTGCCTCTTCTCGAACTAGAGCTAGACACCTTGGGCGAGGACTGGTTATTGGCCTTGCAGGATGAATTGACAAAACCGTATTTCCTCGGATTGAAAGAGTTTGTGACGAAAGAGCAACAAACAAAGAAAGTCTTTCCGCCAGGTGCGCCATTTATAATCGTGTAACATTGTATGCAAGGCTCACTTCTACCCAATTAGCCCAGGACATCTACTCCTGGTCTAGGTTTTGCCCTTTAAAAGACGTTAGGGTGGTCATCGTCGGTGAGCTGATGATCGTCTCACGCTTAGCTTGTCGTATATGGAAACATACAGCTGACACAATTATTCTCAATAGGCCAAGATCCCTATCACGTAAGTTTTCTAGCTCCTATTTATTGTGTGGTGCTAACCTACTACCTTACAATCGCTAGGATGACGGTCAAGCGCATGTAAGCCAAATTTCAACGAGACAACTACTTGCTTCTCGATCAAATTGCTGAACCTCGCTCCAGGGTCTCGCATTTTCCGTACGCAAGGGCGTCAGAATACCTCCCTCCCTCCGCAACATCTACAAACAGATGGCCGACGACGTTCCTGGTTTCGTCATTCCCAAACATGGGTCAGTTGCAGCGTTCCGCCAGCATAGTTTCGTCATGTGGGTCGTAGGCTGACAATGTATCAGCGACTTGTCCGAATGGGCGAAGCATGGTGTTTTACTGCTCAACACATCGTTAACAGTTCGAGCGCACGAGGTACGTCTATGTTAACCGGCACAGTCATCTTATAATGCTGAGCGTACCGTCAGGCTGGATCCCACTCGAACAAGGGCTGGGATCAATTCACTGCTGCCGTGCTCCGCGTCGTCACATCTCGTCTAGCACCTTCTTCCGGTTCAGCAGCATCGGCCGCATCAGCTCTGTTCGCTCCGAAAATCGTCGCGTCCACCCCGGCTGCTAAGGAGAAAAAGGAGACAGCCACTGCAGGCAGCGCGGATCATGTCGTAGGTGGTAATGGAGTCGTGTTCATGGCATGGGGAGCGCACGCAGCGAAAATGTGTGTTGGAGTGGACAAGGTACGTTGGACCTCTCACATTGTGCCTCTTGGGAAAGCATAGATTGTCATCGCTTCGCAGTCGAGCTGATTATCGATGTCTGATAATCAGAACAAACACCTGATTCTCCGTTCTGCACATCCAAGCCCGCTCTCTGCAAACAGAGGTTTCTTGGGGAATGGGCATTTCAAGCAAGCAAACGAGTGGTTGGAGAAGCGGTACGGACCGGGTGGCGGGATCGACTGGAAAGTGCTCTGTACAGATAAGTAGGAAGGTGGAGGAGATGATGCCGGTGGAGTCGACAGATCTATCCTTTGCCATCGTGCATAACGTCAATGTAAAACGAAGCTTGAATCTCAATGCACGTATATCAATCAAAGTGCTTCGCACAGGGGAGATCGTTGTCAACGGTCATCAGTGGAGCGGGGGAAGAGATACGATCATTCCTGTCCACCCGTCGCAGTGCTCGAAGCCTACAGATCATCATTACAGTAATTAGCGAAAACCGGCGTTCATTCGAGACGATCGCCACTGGCTTTTCAAGCTAGAAAGGCACACGCAAAGCCCCAAGAGCAACCCGTCACTTTTTGTCCAAATTCTCAAGGACGTTGGCGGCCACGTGAACGTCTTTGATCGTTTGTTCAAGGTAGAGTGATCGAGCTTGCACAGAAGACCGCGCAGCGCTCAAGTTCGGGTCGCTTGCACCCTTGTATTGTTCTACAAACTCGCGGCATTCGGAGTTTACTGCTATGGCACTTTCCATGTCTTCGGAGTTGATCTGGCTCGAGGTGTTGACGCTTTTGGACTGAGACGACTGGACAAGGGACCAAAGCGCGTCAGTAAGAGCGAATCAGTGAATCAGTAGCGCATAACTTGTAACGCGGGAACGAAATGTTTGAACTCGGTGCTCGGTGTTCATTCACACAGTACTCGCAAGGGAACGACTAGCGAAACGACGGCAGTGGTATGTTGTTTGACGGGATTGTAACTCACATCGACATCGTTCTGAGAAGACATGTCTGATTGCGTAAGACTTGCTGGGGTTGATGGGTAATGTAGTCTTGATTGTTTAGTGGAGAAAGATATGCGTCAAAACAGCGTCTGGTTATCTCAGCGTGCAAAGTGCTTTGCGGAATAGGGAGGGGGGAAAGAGTACCGCCGGAACGTGCGGTACTGTATATAACACCAGACTCTTTCTCAATCATCTCATGCCCCTCACAAAGGACCAGTGCAGTTTGCGGCTCGCCAGAGCACAGCGTCATATACCTCCTTTATTGTAAGCCCATCAATTCTGCAAATTCGTATGGCGTGCTTGAAATATGTAGTCTTCATTAGCCATCCTTTGAGTACTGCCTTCTCTATCACTGACCTGTGGCAGTTGCAGGCGGTCACCTATGTACAGGTCTCCGAGGCAGCGAGGCAATGCAAAACACTTCACCCAAGTTGAGCCATTCCATTATACTTGCATTGCTTCTACATAACGTTCATTACTCTGATACTTCTCCTTGGTATTGGTATTGTCGATCTTTTGATACACCACAGACTCATAACTGACCGGCTTAGGCATCTACATCAATGATCCTCAAGATCTCCGGCATCTTAGTCTGCAATTCCATATGTCCTTTGAGAACGGCGGATATGTCGACATCCTGTACGCCTGGCTGTTGTACTGGTCCGAGACCAGCGACCTTGACTCCATTCGACAGAAGTGCGGCGCGGGATACTACTTCGTGCAGGCTGAGCAACGCAAGTCAGCTCATGCTTGTCTAGCTTGAAACCAATCGAGACCCACCGCACAACACCGGCAAGAACGAGATCGCCCTCGCTCCAAGCGTTCACTACCCTTCTGCTAACGACACTTCGGACTTTCGCCCATTCCTCCGCGCTAGGTGATGAAGGAAGAGAGATCAAGTATGCCGACTCGACGTAGGATGGTACAGCCCCTCGAGACCCTTGCGGCGGAGGGAGTGAAGCGAGGTACAGCAGCGCTTCCAGCACAGTGTACGCACCAAGCGACGAGCCGATCTGTCGTAGGACAATGACTCAGCTTAGCTGCACTAATATGCTTACAAGGGAAATGCATCATGAGACGATCACTCACAAGGACCACGGGTCGTTCGCCCTGTACGCGTTTCTCGACGACTTCACCAAGCAATCGGCCGGCTTTCCTGGCCCTGTCCTGCGCGTGCATCCACGTGTTATCGAGCGTCATCGTGGCCATCGAGTACACCGACCTAAAGTCATCATAAGTTTAGCTTTGCCACGGTGCAGATAGATGGCCAATAAGTATGGGTCTGAACATACATAGGAAGGCTGACTGCCGCGAAATACGCGTTCAACAGCGTACGCTTAATGATTTGTTTCTTTACGTATCCCTTGAGCTTGCCCGTCACTGCAGTACACCGATTAGCCCAAGTTGCACCGAGAAGACCGCTGACTAACCCCAAAGATCCACATCGCGTCCAGTCTTGAGCATCGCAGCACTTTCAAAGCGCAAGAGGTAGACGTCGCGTCCATCTTGGAATCCCAACTTGCTGAGTTCACCCTCGTTTACATCTGTTGTGTCTTCTTCGATTTGGAGACCAGTCTTTTCGCGCGGTTCAGCACGGGGTGCAATTACAGGTACGTTGGATTGCGAAGAGCAAATGGCGCGCCAAGCTGTGATTGCCTCTGTAGGCGAGACTGTCAGGAGACCAGGAACCACGATGGTGGCCTGAAGAAGGAGCGATATAAGCAACCAGATAATGGCGGTAAGAGGACTAAGAACTCACGGTCAAACTTGGCGGCTTCTTTGCTTCAGCCAAAGCCTTCTCCTCCTTTGCATTGTCAAGCGACGCCGGCGGACCAGAACTCTGGATGGTAGTAGCAGCCGCAGGTGCCGAGATGCTCTGCCTGTGTCCAGCATTAAGAGAGAGCTTGAGCAACCTTTCCTCAAGGGACGACCTTTGATCCTCGACTGCTTGTGCGGTGGCCTTTTCGTCTTCTACAGGTGTATCTTCACTGGCTTCCGGATCAGCTGTCTTAAGGTCGCTTGATGTTGAGCCTTCTTGAGCTTTCTCATCCTCGGCCTTCTTGGCGGCTCGCGCTTTCGCCTTTTCTCTGGCTGAGTTGAGATCGTCCAGTTCTTCTTTAGTCGCTTTGGTTCCGTCTCCAACTTCGATGAAGCTGAACTCCTCTACGCCCCTCCACCTCTCTCGCACTCGGCGACCGGCCAGACCTCCTCCTCCAACACCGAACAAAGTACCGAGAACGACCGGTGCAGCTGAAGCGGAAAGAATACTTCCCACTCCTAGTGGGGCTAGTACAGCGGCGATAGCGGGAGCTGCCAAACCACCGGTTACACCAAGGAGGACACCGCCCGCGACAACTCCGGCTCCGGTTGCTGCGCCGCAGTCAGCTTGATCCACTCTTCAAATTTGGTGATAGATCAATGGCGAAGAAGACATACCTAGGGTACGACCCAATGAACCGCCCCATCCTTGCGACTGGGCCGCTTTGGCTTTCTCCACCTTCTCTTCGTTTTCCTTTTCTGCTGCTGCGCGAAGAGCATTGAACAGTGTGCTGGACAAATTCTTTTCTGATTCTGGAATGAGATCTTTGGCAGGTAAACCCAGTAGGTCAAGGGTACGGTAGGATAGTGCTCGGGCGAGCGGGGTATATTTGAGAGCTTCGTCCGCTTTGTTCTTTTTCACATTATGTTCCGCTTCGCCGGCCAAGCTTGCTTCTAACAGTACTCCAGCAATACGGACAACCTGTTCTTGCGTCCAATCGGACCGCTGGTCTTCGGCCGATTCACGTACATTCGACGGATCGATAGTAGGTGGGAGTCGCTCCAGCTCGATTGTGAGCAGCTTGAGTACTGATCTGAGCCATAGATCCGAAGTTGACTTGTACCACTGTAGAGCCGCGGACCTTGGTGGAGCAGAAGGGTGAAGGGTCGCACATCGCGCAGACAGAGCGAGCAGTAATCTGATAGGCGAAGGGAGCGGGGCCGGAGGCTCTGGCAGCTTCTCCGAGTGGGTCATGATGCCGTCGAAACGTGCTTCAGCTAAAGATGACGATTATGAAAACGAACAGTTCGTGCATGTCTTTCTTCACTCTTCACTTAGTCGTGCAGACAAATCGTCGTGTGAACGCAGCTGCTGCTCCATGGTAATATTGATTGTTATTATCTGACGTCATGAGCTTCTGCGCACCGCCGCGCTTCGGTGATCGCCGAAATCAAACCGCACCATCGCTCTAATCTCGGCAAAATATCATACACTACCAACCTTGACCTCGCCGTAACCATAGAACACGACAAGGTACAGCTTGCGCTCGCGATGCCTCAAAGCAGCGCCAATGAAGCCGGTCCGTCATCGAGAAAGACACCCCTTGTGAAAGCATCCCCACCTTCAATCGAGAGCTTCAAGGGATGGCTGCGAGAGCGGGACATCAATTGGAATCCGACTTTGGAGGTGGAATACGATCGTCAGATGGGGTGGAGAGTGGTTGCGACGGATGACATCGAGCGGGGAGAAAGCTGTAAGTATCTTCACAACTCCAAGGCTTATGCGACTTGAGCTCAAGCTTTGAAACAGTATGTACAGTGCCGAAATCACAGGTGCTTTCTCACCGGACAGCGTCGTTCTCGAACTACTTGCCTATCGACATGTCTACGGCCTCATCAGCCGACGCGATCCTGCAGCTCTCGGCTTGCCTCTTACACGAGCTAAGACTGGGGAAAGAATCGGATTATTGGGGATATATCCAGCTGCTGCCTGAGGATACGGTCGCGCTGCCTACGTTCTGGGACGATGAGGAGCTGAGCGGTGAGGACGGGGTCGAAGCGATGAAGTGGCTCAGAGGAACTCAGGCGGAGAAGGAATTAGAGAGGAAAGTCTCCGAGGGGCTTTCACTGGTGAGCTGACCTGTCATATGATATCGTCTTGCCAAGTCAAGCGCACTAATAACAACTTGCACTTGTCACAGGACGAGCTCAAACAATCTCATGAAACTGTCAAAGATGTATTCCCGCCTACATTGGAACACCAGCTTCCGCCGACTTTGTCCGACTTTCTCTATGCTTATTCAATGGTGTCCAGCCGCGCTTTTGTCATCGATCATTATCACACCATTGGCATGATCCCATTCTGCGACTTGTTCAATCACTCCAACTCTGGTCATTCGTCTCTACTGTCCGACGAAGCCGTCTGCCCACAATGCGGCTCTCTGAGCAGATGCGAGCATGACGACGATGATGGAGAACGGGTCGCGCAGTACTCGGCAGAATATCTTGAACAAGTCGAAGAAGAGGGCATGAGCGTCGATATGCGTTCCGAAAGAGCGATCGAGAAGGGAGAAGAAGTATTTAGCTGCTACGAGCCAAATACGGGCGACGGGAAATTGTTGGTCGAGTGGGGATTCATAGGAGGGCAAAGAGCGGGTCGAGGGATAGTCTGGTCGCCGAGAGATCTGTTTGATCCCTCATCGGTCCAAAGGTATATCGATATACTTCGAGCTATTCCTCCAAGCCTCGACTTCTGCGATTATATTGCACCGCCTCGGGCAGAACAATTCGGCATCATCAACGTTAACCCTCTAGCACAGATCTCGGTCGGTCTGCTAGCTGCTGCGTACTTGCAATCCGGCACAGCTGTTCCAGAACAGCACGATCTTGATCGGAGTGAAGATTTTTTGAGTCTTTTGGAGTCATTATCAAGTGGATCTAGAGAGATCACAGGATACA
The DNA here is from genome assembly GCA_026538315.1 of Cryptococcus sp. GC_Crypt_6. Classification (NCBI taxonomy): domain Eukaryota; kingdom Fungi; phylum Basidiomycota; class Tremellomycetes; order Tremellales; family Cryptococcaceae; genus Cryptococcus; species Cryptococcus sp. GC_Crypt_6. The sequence goes on from JALPBY010000124.1 coordinate 12,405, forward strand.
AGGCGGTCATGGAAGCTCTTTTGAATATTCTGCATGAAAGAATAGCGGCCATGTATCGCTCCGACATGGCCATCAGCTCATTACAGGAGCTTTTGGAGGTGAGTGACAGTGCATAACTCAATGCATTGCTGACTGTCTTCTCTCTGTAGACTTTAGACGAGCATAAGCCTCTTGAGCGCATGGCAATGTCACTAGCATTGGAAGAAAGATGTCTGCTGTCATCTGCCACAAGTCGGATTGCAAGGGTTCTATATATGATTATGTAACCAGGGCGCGTCCTTTATCAGAGAAGGAATTTATGCTTATAAATGAAGGGGAAAGTGGCCGTCGGTCACAATAAACCCTTTGTAAGCGTATTCAAATTACCACTAAAATGACACGCTAAAAAGAGATCTGTGAGAAGAGATCCCTGCCCGGAAGCCCGATCGCCCCGGGCAGTGCGGCTTCGTGTTGTCATTGCCGCACCATTTTTTCTGCTTGAATCGGCCTCGGTCAATCGGGTCGCAATCAATCACTCAAAGAGTTATAGTAGTATCGCAAGCATGCCGAGGACACGAAGTGGACGGTGGAGGCGCGTGGACTTGCCGGAGCAGTGCAATGGTGGCCGCCGGTCTTCAAAAGTACTGAAAGGTACTTTCAATGGTGCGATGTACCACACAGACGCGATATACCGTAAAAGCTTCGACAAGTGATCGAGATACACCCTTTATCGCATCATCGTAACAATGACCCTCGGCCATGACCTCGGCGCTAACGATGACCTTTTCCTTTCACCTTCCCCTACTCTACACGTGTGCTCGGTTGATTCAACTCGTCTCCGTGAAGTGATGTGGAGCTGACTCAGCCCGTAATGGCCACATCGCCGACGGTCTTGGTTGTTTGATGATTGATCATTGTTTATTGAATCACTGATGGGACACATGGTGTATATGAAAGAGGTCCGGGCATCGCATTTCGACCGCTTTCCCACCATTTCTCATCCTTTCATACGACTTGATCACCTCTTTCTCCTCATAATACTGCATATTCACATTGGTCGTCAACATCAGCACTACACAGTCTTCTAATACACTTGCAGCCTCACACTTACAAATTCGTATAGTGATTCTCAACATGTCAACAAAGGAGACCGTAGCAGCAGCTGCAAGTGCTCCCAGCGCCCAGAATGGCTGGACCACAAACGAGTATTCTCGCTCACCAACCATCACGAGCGAAGACGAGGTCACTCCAGAACGATCCAACGATCCCGGAGCCACTTTGACAGACCTCAACGCCGTACCCTCGAACAAAGAGAAGACTTTGGCAATCGAAGATGCAGACGAGGAGCGTCTGCCTGCCGAGTCCACTCTAGGCAAAGTAGAAGCCGATAGACAACGCGATGGTCTCTCGCAGCCTCACCATCACCCAAACGTTCTCGCCAGTTTACCACCAGGAAGGAAGAACCTCCTCTTGCTCTGCTTCTGCTTGTCGTAAGTGAATCATATCCCGAAGTGATCCAGTGCTGACTCACCATACAATATGTAGCATGTTCATCGACGCCGCCGGTGTCAGCGCCACTTTCCTCATGACGGCACCCATCGCTACCGACCTCGGTGTGAGCGTCGGCAACCAAGCGTGGATCCTCGGTACTTACTCGTGAGTCTCACTATCGTCGCTTGATCTGAATCGACCACTGACCACCGCTTGCTTTCTTGTATCATTAGCCTTGCTTTCGCCGCGACTTTGCTGTTTGCCGGTCGACTCGCCGATCTGTTTCCTCCTCACCGAATCTACACCATCGGATTCGCGGGTATTGCCGTGTTCTACCTTATCATCTCATTCATGACCGACCAATACGCGTTCTTCGTCCTTCGTGCGATTTCTGCACTACTGGCTGTCTTGACTATCCCAAGTTCCATCAACATGATCAGTGAGTACAGCGCAGCTTTCTACTTGTCGTTGCCGAGCTGATAGAATCTAGTCCAAATGTACCCGGATCCTCAGGACCAGGCCAAAAAGCTTGCCCTGTTCGGTATGGCCGGTGCTCTCGCCAACACCATCGCTCTTGTGAGTCGACTGCTACCAGATCCATCAGAACTGTTCTGACTTCCATCACTTAGGTGCTGGCTGGTGTGTTCCTTCTCGCCAACTGGAGATGGTACTTCCGCTTCATTAGTGAGTGTTTCACTTGTCTTTCAAACTCGACTATGCTAAACTGGACACCTCTGCAGCCATCATTGTTGCGCCATTTGCGGTCCTCGCGTGGTTCCTCATGCCTCGAACCGAAGCTGTCGCAGAGGATCTTCCTGGCGCTGCAAAGTTCAAGCGTATGGACTTGGTCGGTGTCGCACTTCTGGTAGCATGTCTCGTGCTATTCATTCTCGGCTTCACCCAAGTTACCACCGACGGCTGGGGCTCGGCCATCTTCATTGCGCCGGTCGTGATCTCGGTCTTCCTGCTCGCCGCGTTCCTCGTATGGGAGCAATACCTTCCTCGCGGTTATTCACTCCTTCCCCACGACATGTGGCGCTACCCCAACATCTTCCCATTGATCCTTCAGGTAAGTCAGATCATGAGTATTCGGTCGAGAAGCGGGCAATTGTTGACGTCGGCCGCAGGCCTCAGCCATCTTCATGTGGTTTGCCACTGCTCAGCTGCGTATCGCGACCTTCTTCCAAGAGGCACTTGGCGACTCGGCGATTCTCTCAGCGGTCAAACTTCTGCCAATGGGTATTACTGCTCTGGTTGTTGGCACCATGACGCAAGCAATGCCATGGCTCATCACTCGTCCTCGCTTTGTGCAACCCGCCGCTTCTGTGCTTTGTTTCGCTGGCAGCATGTTGTTCGCGTTCAGCCACGGTGGACCCGGTAAGGACTACTGGAAGTTCATGTTCCCAGGCCAGATCATCGGTACTGCCGGTGGCATGATCATCTTTATCGGCATGAAGTGAGTCGCCCTGTTCAGCTCTTGATATATAGAAACAGTACTAACGACTTTGCCCACCCGTAGCACTTCCATCATTCAAGCCTTCCCTCTCGAGTTTGCTGGTGTTGGCGGATCTTTCGCCAACATCATCTTCCAAGTCGGCGGTGTGATTGGTATCGCTGTCCAAGCTGGTCTCCTCGACACCGGAAATGGAACGATTGAAGACTGGACTGGAAGCAAGAACTCGTACTTCTTTACCGGTGGTTACATCCTGTTCACCGGTTTTGTCTTCATGTTGTGGTTCAAGCAAAAGAAGATGCCCGTGCACGAGGGACCAGTGCCAGCGGTCTAATCAAGTACGAGTCAGGCGAACAGTATTATGTATAATATCGTAAGAGGGTGTGAATAGAGTACTGTATCGAGGTAGAATAAGGATCGCAGTTACATACGGCTGGAAGCTTGTGAAAAGCGCTTAATGTGCCATGCATCACTCCCGCTATTACTGTTAGAGGCGTCCGACGATTGGCTGAATGGATCCGCGAATGGTTAACTGTGAGAGACGAAGTAAAACAATGTGGCATCGGTCCTTTGACGCGACTACAGAAAGGATGTGAGCAAACGGACTCACGAGTATCCCATCTCTGCCTACTGGATATCACACTGAACTGATGTCAAGCTACGCACTTGTTCAGAAATATCTTAAATCGCTCACATCTTTCACCCACGCCTTGTCACTTCTCAACAGCCGCCTTAATCCCTAACACCCGTCTCACACTAGGACCGCTAACAGCACACAATCCTAACTCTACTCCTGCCTAAACCCGGCCACTTGTGGCACTACTAATCATCATAAACCAACTGGCCGTTCCTCCACTTAGTGGCCATCGTCCTCCTCTGCGCTTTCGGTGATTGCGCAGCAATTCTCCTGACTCTTCCATTCAATCTACCAGCCATGCCATCCGATCCTAAAGCTTCCTCTTCCTCTTCCTCCTCCAAACCGTCCTCTTCCTCGTCATCATCGAAAGACCCCAGAGCCTCGTCCTCGTCTTCAGGCTCCGGCTCCAAATCATCATCGTCCTCGTCATCCAGTAAGCCCAGTAGCGGTAGCAGCAGCGGAAGTGGGGGTGGAGGGTCGCCGCCACAGCCCATGCCTCATATCTCGGCTAATGCCTGGATGTCGTTCTTCCTCTTTTGCTGCCTGGTCCTCATCATTCTCCAAGGTCCACTAGGTCTCACCACCCTCAACCCAGCCTTGCCATGGACCCCTGCTATCTCTACTTTCCCTACTATGCCTACTGTGCCTGCGGTCCCTGCAGTCCCTGTGGTGGCGGGGATGAGTACGTTCGGTACACTGGGCGGAATGCCAGGCTGCGCAGGCTTCGTGAGCAGCTACGTACCGTGGTGCGCTCAGCCTCAGCCTCAGCCTCAGCCTCAGCCTATGATTCAAGCACCAGCGATCCAAGTGCAGCAACTAGTCCAACAGCCTTTCACCCCGCCGTCATATCCCAACTACGGGAACTTTGCGCCACAAGTCCAGCACCCAAGGGGCCAGATGGGCCAGATGGGCGGGCATGGTGGGTACGCTTCGCCAGACGGCGGCGGGGGGTGGAGCTGGTATGCGAATCAGAATCCAGAGGCCATCCCTCAGCAGCCAAGTGAGTAGATACACTTGCAATTTTGCTCTTCGTTCATCAGGACATCCAATTATATGGTATAGTAGAGCTAATGCGTAGTGCCACTCTGCGCCACCTCAGTCTATCGCTCAGCACCTCAGAGGACGGTGCAGTATCAACGACCAGGCTTGCAGATCCAAGTTGGCCGCGGCGGCGGTGCAGTAGCTGGAGGACAAGGTACGTCTTTGCCAAATCAAGTCTGAATGGCAACTCCGCAGCAGATATCCACAAAGGCTGATATATCGGTTGACATATACATGTGCCTACACTTACCCCTACGCTTTACCCGACTATCGCTACCCCGCTTACGCTCAACCTCGATGGTGTGCAACGACGTACCGATACCGGTGCACCCCATGGCAACCATGGTTTTGCTATCCTGTGCGAAACGTGTTCGCGTACGCTCATCCACCTCCCCATCACTATTCGACACCGGATGGACGATATCGTGCGCCTGGTACGACGTATTCGCCCTCTGCTGCGTACCCGTACAACGTTGAATACCCGGATGAACATGGGCGATACCGCTTTCACCGCCACAATCAACACTCACACGTCGCGTATCCACACACACGCGCTCATACCGGTCGGCAAATAGTCAATATCCAAGCGCAAGGCTCAGGTGTCGCTCTGTCTTCGCAGCCCGTACAAGCAGCCCCACTACCGGTTGTACCAGGTATGTCGCCTTTGATTGTATCAAAACGACACAACAACACAGACTCTCACATCATCATCATATCCTTTTGTTGGTATTGACGTTCTCCTTAGTCACCCCGTCTCCCGCGACAGTAGCCGGTCTGGCGAATCTGGAGCACGCTTTCTACCCTCTTTTGGTAGGAGCGATAGCGTTATTGGTCATATTCGATTACGCTTCGTAGCGTTTCTTAGTGTAATTCAAAGCGTCTGTATGGATAGCCGAGGTGAAACCTCGTGCGATAGCTGGAAGTCATGCATATACTTCTTCACCTCCAGCGATGGTCTGTGCGATGCTGACTTGGATGCTGTACCTGTAATCATACTGCAGCTAGGTAACTACCTTTTACGCTCTATCGCCTGGTGCTGATACATCACTGTACTTTACATATTGTACTCTGTGGCACGTCTGCTAGCCTCAGCTGAATACATAAAGTGATACTAAGCCAGTGTCATTCAGAAGCTCTTAAATCATCTCTTTCCTCATCTCCCTATACGTGCCCTTGGTGACGATTAGAAGATCGTAGTCTTCTCTCCATTCCCACTAGGGAAAAGCACCGCATCCGCGAAGCCCTGTCCTAATTTGCCCCACTTGCTCTTCGGCTGCTCCTTTTTCTTCGTAACAGGAGGCGCGTTCTTGGCGATCTCCGCTCGGCGCTGAGCTTCGGCTTTGTCAAGGGCCATCTTGTGTGCTTGTTTAGCTCTGAGGGCTTCGAACTTGGCTTGAGCTTCGGATCTCTTCGCTTCTTTTTCCGCTTCACGAATGCTGCAGATGGACAGATAATATGAACAATTCAGCCTAGCCTTTCAACGGAAGATAAGGCATGACTCACGCTTTCAGCTCTGCCTTAACCGCCTTCTTGCTAGATGTCCCCGTAGATCCCGAATTGATGCTGAATGTATCGGAAGTCCCAGTGAGACCTGATGCGACAGACCGTACGCCTCCCATTGACGACTTTGACCGCAAAGTGAAGTCAGAGTTGGTAGATGTCGGGGTATCAGGACCAGCATATGACATATCTGCACAGTGTTGTAACGTGGTCCCGTCAGACTTGGACATGAGCGAGAGGCCGGGCCGCTTGTCGTATACCCGGTCTTGCGCATTTGCAACGGATCCCAATGGAGAATTCACATCTCTGTGGACATGCTCACTGCTCAAGGTCGGTGATGGTGAGTTAAGTCTGATGAGACCTGCCGCTTCGAGAGTTGCCGGATCCAACTGCTTCGACATACTACCATCAATGACCGCTTCCCGCTTGGATTTGGCGTCGCGATACGGGTGTCGTAACTTGACCGACCCGAAATCGTCTGCCTCCGGAAGAGTCGGCAGTCCAGCACTGTAACCACAGCCATGGCCAGAAGATGAGCTCGATCGGCTGTCCATGTATGCCGCTGGAGGAAGCAGCCACGAGTCCCGCACTGTATCTGCAGGTGTTGAGGGGAAGTTTGAAGTGACATCAGAATTAGTTGGACTGGACGGTCGATAGTTCTGATGAGGGTGATGACGGAAGTCAGGCGTTTGAGGGGTGGTAGGCAGACCTCCAGTCGGAGGAGCAGTTGCAATAGGAGGGATATGCCTTGCTGGAAGACGGAGACTACTGCTCGTGGCGGGATTTGTTGGTAAGCTGGTTGTACCGTTCTGCTCTGTGGAAGGGATCGAGGATTTTCGTGAAGGAAGATCTTGGACATCAAGGGCTGCAAGGAGCTCGCTGACTTGCTCGGATTTCGCATCGACTGTCGTTTGCCCGACCACGACTTCGACTGGTCTTGCGTTGATTATTCTCATGGGAACAGTGGCCGAATCGGCGCGAGCACGACGGTACGGCACACCGTCTATCGGTCCTCCCGAAGCACCACCGGCTGTACTTGCTGTGGAGGAGGGAACACCTCCGCTAGTCGTAGGGGCATTGGATGGGGTAGATGTGCTCCCTGGCTCACCCGCAGAGGCGGATGAGGGCCCTTGCTTGTGAGACTGGGACCGGGAAGATGATGCCTTGGCGGTCTTTGGACAAGGAATGAGTTCATGCTGATTGTACAAAGAACAACTCAACTCACATGAATCATGTTGAGCGCCCTCACTTGGAGGTATTGCTCTCCAGCCAAAGTAGCGATCTCATACACACCGACTGCGATAGCAGGCTCCAAACGCTCATGTAAAGCGTGCAAGACAAGTTGCTTCAATCGTTCAATTTTGTATTGCTTGGCGATGAACAACAGAGCCGACAAGACAGGTGCTCTGTTTTGCAACGGAGTAGAGAGAGAGATGGTGTAGAAGTATTGCACGAGTGCGACACAGACCGGGAAAGGCTCGGGAACGGTCAGAGTGGAAGGCGTGAGACGAGCGGGAGTGAAGGAGCCCAGTAAAGTATCGTTGATGTCAAGCGCAGGTTGATCCCGAATGACTCCGCTTAACCTATCTGCCAGGTCTTGTTCTTGCTCCGCGAACCATGGCCAACGATCGCTGAGGATACGCCTGGAGCACTTTATCCGTCGTCCATCCTCGCTGATAACTTCGAAATCGGAAGCGAGCTTCTCGTCTAACATTGACAGACCGACATGCTGTGTTGCCGATGGAACTTCGAGCTTTGGGGGTTGATAGATACCGAACGCTTCAAGTGAGATGACGGCTACGTTGTCCATATTGACCGCTCTTCGACTGTAGTCTGATGTGAGGTCGTGAGATGTGTTACCAAAAACGATGATTTTCGCTTGCTCAGGCCAGATGACAGCCCTATTCCAGCTTCCTGTGCCGAGCGCCTGGGGTTCAAGATGTTTCCAGAGCATCGTCTTGAGGTTCAAAGCCCATATCGAGAAGGCTGCAGAAGAAGATGCTAGGTAAAGACCGCAAAGGATCAAGTGATTTCCAACGATACCGCCGGTAGGGAAGCGAAGACCTGGCGGCTGTGATGCTCCCCGCATGTTAATTGAGTCATCGCGAATGCTGAATGACATAGGAGCGATATGTTTATCCGAAGGGGCAGACTGTACTGACACGTCGGGTGAGATAACGTCTAATTCTCGCCGAACCTTGGCAAAGTCGTAGTTGGAGTAGCAGTAGATATCTGTTTTTTTTTGGGTTAGCTTGAATGCTGAAACTATACGATTGCACTGACCACCCCCTTCGCCTTCCTCGTCGACGGAATAGGTATGGACTGTCTTCACTTCAGCGCTAGCCGGCGGTTCGATAACACGTTGTTTTGCCGAGGCAGCAACACTTCTATATGCTCCCTTCGAATGCTGTCCTTGCATCTCTGGTTGCTCAGTCTTGGACTCCCAGACGTTCCGTCGAAGGTCGAAGACGTTGATCTCGTAAATCCACCTGCCGTCCCCGTTAGCAGTGTGATGGTGTTTCTGACATGGGAACATACGAGTTATCTGAATGCTGACCGCCGGAAATGACTAATTTCCCGTTAGAAACGGCACTGAGATGGGCATATCGCGCGGAAGGTAATTGAGCCGGATCTTGTGCGGAATGGTCCGAAGATGGGCCTGACTGAGGGATCCAACGACGAGACGAACAGTCGAAGAACCAAATATCGCTATGTACCGACATGGGGTCTGAGTCGGACATACCGCCAAAGCAGACCAGCTTGTCTTCCCCTAAGCAGACAGTCAGCGCTGAGTCGACTGGTGAGGTATAAAGAGAGGACACAAGAAGCACTCACAGACGTCCATAGAGTGGAAGTATCTTGGTCCAGGACCAATACCAGCGTCAATCTTCTCCCAAACTCGACTCGCGACGTCCATCGCCCACATCTCCGATGTCAGCCGACGTGTCTGAACGGATTTGCCGCCGAAAAGGAATATCGTAGGTGGATGAGGTGCACCGAGAGGAGAGATAGTGATGGAGGGGCCCTGCACGCCGTTCGACTTGTGTCAGCAACGACGGAATTGCAGTAGTGTGCAGCCGAGAACTTACTGTGAGCGGAGGTGGGACATCACCTCTGGTCAACTCAGACCAGCTCACGAGTTGAGCGAGTCCTGCGTCCATGTCGATAGCAATTCTCTGATCTTGATACTACCAGTGAATAGAGTGGGAACGGGTCGTAAATCTAAGAGGCAGACTGCTGGGCAGGAGGATACTAGTCCATATATGTTCGAAGGAGGGATCGTAGCGATGATGTCAACGACCGAGATGAGAGATGCGAAAATTTGATGGGAGACCTCGCGATCAATTTTGAGCGAAAGGGATCACGCGGAACGGGCGACTTGATTGCAGCTGTGTCCTTCGAATGGAATAGGTGGTAAGAGTCTTCGATCAATCTTTCGACCCAGGACAAAGCTAAGCGTGATCCGGTGTGTGACCAAGGTCAGAGTGGAGCTATGCCTTTAGACAGCGAAAGTAGCTAGCGATGCGATGTGATGCGATGTGAAGCTGATGTAGATGATTGATGATTGATCAAAGTAAAAGTCTAGCCTCTGATTTGATGAGACACAAAACACGTCACACAACATACATCATCGTTAGCACAGCTCGTCCGTTCACTCATCAGCATCCGATAGATGATGATGGCGTCAAAGTTGACTGAGACTGGAGGTCTAAGAGCGTCGCAAGGCTAAAGGAGCACTCACGAGATATTGATCCGTCTGGATTCACGTCGCATGGGTCGTCCTCGATGATCGAGCCAGTAATTAACTGATGAAGTCCTTATAAAGCCGCTGAGTAGGGATTGGGCGATCAACGCATTAAGATCGTCGCGGTACATGAAGTGATGCAAGCTCGAATTACACTCGTTCCTGTCGCTCAGTCGGAATGGTGGTTGAGCTCCGTTTTGATTGTATTTCAGGTCGAGCAAAGCTGTGCGTTCGGGGATGCGATGGCGACCGCGCGGTGTCAAAGGAGAGTCCGAAAACCAGGTCTAAGCTGCTTGTGAGGAATCGAAAGTGTTCTGTGCGCCTACCATAGCCATCGGTAGAATGAACATTGAACATTGATGTAAATGGTCAACAACAGGGATTCGAGGTGGAGGCAGTACGAGTAGTAGATTCAGCCGAACTTACAGTCTTTGCTAAAGAGGTATCACTGCACTGAACTGTTTTTTGCAATGCAACGAAGAAACGATGCAATGATGCGGTTCGCGATATCCGCGTATATGTCACAAGCTTCGCACGGCTTCGACTTTGATATGAATCAAGGCAACGTCATGTTTCTCGTGAAGGACGCGTCCGGTCTTGCTATATATTCTAGTGCCAGTTATTCTTTCTCCCGATCATATGTGCTAGGACAGACGGCCGATTTTTGATATTCGAGTGAACGTTAAGCGAGGCAATCTAAGTGGTACTAATCGCTCTCATCGTGCTGTTCGATTAAACGGATTGCATGGGTACAGTGGTAACAGACCAGCTGAAGGCTTAGGCTCATTTAGCCCAGGTTCTTGGAACAGAGGTACTTTGATCCCAGTCACCTGGACTAGAGCGTTGCGTCAATCGAGAATATAGTCACCATACTTATATCCACTACATCGATATCTGACTCCGAAGAGTCTTGTTTCCGTATGCTAATGGTTGACGAAGCTACGGTGCTGCAAGTCACCCGTCACATTTCGAAGACGATGGCTCAGCTTTTTTGGTAAGTTCCAATATAGGAACAAAGACTTTAGCGCAGGAACGAGGGGAACCCTCTCTTGCTATCCATCGAAGCGGATCCTTTCCACTCCTTCTCTATCTTACAGACACAGAAACGCTTCATTTTTGCTATGGACTCCTCTTAGCGAATTTCCGAGCATTCCGGGACAAGGAGTCCTTCACCTAGAGGGTAGCAGTGGCTTGGAGCCCTTCGGCCTTCAGACTTCCTAGTTCATAATATGCACTATTATCACAGCGACAAGACTAGTGGCAACGATGGCGTGGGCACTAAACCGAGACATCTAACAAAGCGTGGCGTTACCCGGAGGATGCATGGAAAAGCTATAGGCGAAAGATGGATTGTGGGAGATGTACAACATTGTCAAAATCTACATGAAGGCGATGCGTATTGGGAACGCTTCCTTAAGATGTGACCGATCACGCCCGTACGCGCTTGTAGAACCTGTGTACATGAAGCATATCAGCTGGATCCCAAAAGCGCACCGTGAACAATTGAGGGAGACCCACAGAATATAAGCGGGTCGTGACTGCGCCGCAAAAGATAGCGTCGATCGCATCACACATGGTTAGCTATCGCTCTCGTAATTGCACGTGAACCAAGGAAATGATAGGATCCTGAGCACGGGGAGCGCGATACCAAGCAGGATGGTGCTAAGGATTAGCGAGGAAGGAATTCACTCACCACAACATCTTTTTCTTGTGCCTTGCTACATCGGCTGTCCTCGCAGTACATCCATCCTTTGGACGACTTGACATATGCCGTATCTAACGGGCAGTGCAATCAGTCGCCAGCTTGCGGGGAAGCAGTCACGTGCAACTCACAATGACCCGAACTCAATGTCCCCATGTGATTACTAACGCCGTACAAGTCGTACTTGAATGGTCCAATTTGAGTACGCGGATCGTCCATCTCCTCACTGCCCGTCTTCTGGCGATAAGGAACGTATCTCGTCAAGTCCAATCCCTGAATTGGGAAGATGACAGGCGTCTCCGACTTGTCCCAGAATACTCCATTTTGCGTTGTGAATCTCTTCAGCTGGATCAACAAAATTGGAGGGAGTCGAGCTATTGTCAAAGTCTTGGTTGCGCGTCGAGGCACTTTGCACCGTGGGCAATTCCTAGTAAAGAATATCAGCTTGAATTCTGCTTTAAATCCTTTGCAGAAGCAAATGCGCTGGCACTCACCACGCATCCTCTTTCTCCATCACTTCGGCTTTCACAAACTCGTCTATAAGCTCTTGAACCACCACCCCCTTCTTCCCTGCCGGAACGGGCAGAGACACGTACATGAACGCGTCGTAGGTTGTTGATGTCTATAAGCGCAAAGCGAAGTGTGAACATTCAGCTGTTTGATATGTTACATGTTAAGGGGGAGTCTTCAACTCACCTTATGACAAGTCAGACATTCGAGACGATTCCGGTACTGTCCCTGGAACAAGTCGACGATAAAGCTATCGTTGCGCATCTTGTATATTTGCCATTCCTTTTCCGAAGCCACCTCTGGCGGTAAGGTTTCCAGGGCATTCTCCCTTTCCGGAGTCATCTCAACGGCAGGAGGTTTGTGTTTGACCCGATTCAGATCTTCGTGCAAACCATCTAGGACGAAAGAGAGGAACTCTTGGGAATCGTGTTGGTCCGTGCCTGAGAATTGGGAAGCGAATGCAATGATGTTTTTCTAAACCGACAGACTCTTGTTAGCCAATGGCCATGGGGAGATACATCATGACTTACCCGGAAAGTTACCGGAGACAAGAAGGTATAGTCCTCTTTCCAGAGCGCCTTGAGCAGCTCGGAGAAAGCGTTTGCCAAGTGACCCTTGGTTCCCAGAGGATTATACAAGTTGATCGAGCGTTTATACGATCCGTCTAGACGACAGTGTCAGCTTCTCGTTCCGCGATTGACGCGACACGACATACCTAAAAAATACGACGTGAATGGATAGGTGGCGCTAAGACACTGGATTGTCGAGTTCATGTAACAGGTGCTAAACGTCTCATCAGGTTTGATCCGTTGTTTTGATCCACAACGATGACCGAAAACTCACTTTCCTAGGTTCTTCAAACCTGTCAAACCCAGCACCACGTCGTTCCAATATCGCACTTCATCGCCTTCCCGCGCCACGAGGTCCAGACCCCTGATCGAACCTGATCTCACAACAGATGGACGGGCATCATACCTCTCCAAGGAGGGCCCTGCAGCAGCTGGAGGCGGTTTGGGCACCGTAGCCAGACCATGAGCCTGCGGATAATCGATAGCTGGTCGAGCTGTTGATCCAGAGGGCGAATATCCAGAATAGGACTGGCCATGCTGCTCAACATAGTCGCTTCGCCTTCTGGCTCCTGGTCCAGGATGAATGGAAGCTTGTGGCGGAGCAGCGATGGTTGTTTGAGAAGAAGCATAAGAGCTGCTCCCGCTGATACTGTGAGAGTGCCCATGGCCCGAGGAGCTAGCATGAGATGATGATGGAGGCGACGTCACGTAGTGGCGCGCAGGCTGAGATCCGGTATACGAAGCAGGCTCGCCTGTCATCGATTGTGGACTGAAACCAAACTGCCGAACATCCTTCAGTCGCAGAACGTATTTGGTCAATAACACATTCAAAGACTCACACTCTCGGTGATGTTTTTGGCATAATGGGCAGATTGGTAGATCGGGACATCCCGATTGTTCCGTTTTGAATTGAGATCGCCTGACGAGCTGGGCGAGAGGACTCGGTCAGGCTGCATTGGTGATCTGCGAGCAGTATTCAGTCAATAAATGTCGAAACCGAATCGAAGATACGAATCTCACCTAATAGCTGCACCTGACGTATACCCGTTTGCTGCTACTTTCGGATTGTAAGGTCTTCCCCCAACACCATTGAGTTGATGTTGGGTTTGCGATTGTCCATTACGGATGTCGAGCCCCTGCATTTTACCAGAAAGGGACAGGGATTGTGCATGCGCCGCGGCGTGTTTGGCGGCTCGCATTTTGATGAAGTCAGTCCAGGCTGCGTATCCTCCTGTGAGCATGACCGGATTTCTAGGCAGTTTCTTTGCAAATTCATGCTCATAGATGATGTCCCATAAACGGGAGACTGGAGTCGGAGGTGCACCTTTCCGTGGCCATGTAGACGAATGAGAGTCGTATACAATCACCAGATCGTATTTGTGCCTGTTCTCGAATACGCGGCGTTGCGCTTCCGGTGATAAGGACAGAGCGTCTTCCAGCTTGGTTGAGCTCATCCTGCCCACAGCGTCAGTTTGAATAAATCGAGCCTTTTCGAAGTGGCTCCGCGGATATCGCAACTCACCCGTCACGCAGGAGAACTGTAGGATCTAGCCAGACAACATTCACCTGAGCACCTCTCGGCTCATACTCCCGTCCAACATAACCACGTTTGTATTCTTCTTCCGGTCTGACATCGAGCAGCAGCAAGTCTACTGCAGGGTTCAAGAAATATGAGCGTATCGTATCTGGGTCAATGGCATTCGAATAAGGAAACTTGGGCTTGACGTGCACCGGAGGCGCTGGACTAGCGTTTGATGGCGTCGCTGAATCACGAGGCTGGGTGCTTGGCGCAGGTGTAGGGACGGCCACGGGGAAAGTGAGGGTTGGCGAGCGGCGATATTGAGTCTCGCCATCTGGCTTAGGCGCTGAGGGCCGCAATGTTGGAATCGATGGTCCTGCTCGCGAAGGATGGGCATCACGATCGCTACTCTCCAGTACAGGCTCGTCAGAGAGCAGATCGACGTCACCCGGCAATGTCGCAACATTGGGTGAGCTAGCTGGCCTTTTCAAGCCTGCTCCAGGATTAGGTATGGGCGGAGAAGGTGCTTTCTTGTCGTCCTCTTGCTCCGATGGGCGCACAGCAAAAGTATCGGGACGAGTTGGCGGAGGCGGTGTAGTAGGCTTTGTGGTTGGGGCAGAGGGCAAAGTTGGGAAGGAAGGCACGTCAGGCAGCTTGAAATCTTTGATACCATCCTCGTCTTCGTGAATAGTTGCAGGCCGTTGACTATTCTTGCTTCCTCCGTTAGGCAGCCCCGAGTTGACTGACCCGCTTCTGTTGTGTGAATTCGTTCCATTAGGAAGACCGGCAGTTGTGCCCCCTTCATCCCCGGAATCCCATTGCTTGCCAAACTCGCTCAGAGAAGGGAAAGCCTTCTCAAATGCAGCGAGACGGTTTGGCGAATCTGCCGCTTCTTTACCGGTACTTTGGGAAGCGATGTTACGTGAGGCTGGAGATTGTGGTAGCGTGGGAAGTGGTGGGCGGGACGGACCTGATTCTGCTTGTTCTTGAGCTTGATGGGGTCCAGAAGAAGGGAACAAGTCCTGTCGGGAATTCGGAGGAGGATGATTGGAGATTGTGCTGTAGGTGGGAGACAATGGACGCCCTTCGAGGTCAGCGGGCGCTGTCGAGTTCCTGGATCGGCCTGAAGAGCCTGTTGCTGTTTGCTGAATAGGGTTTGGAGCCGTCTTCTCCTCTTTATCCCTCAAATGAAGCGGTTTAGGCGGTACAGGAAGTCCTATTGATCCTCTTCTACCGCTTGTCGGATTCGCATTCGCACTCGCACTTGACCCAGACCCACTCCTCTCTCTTGACCCGCCATTGGCATTGACAGGCGCAGTGGTTCTCAACGAGTTGACTTTGCTAGGTCCACTTGTCGAAGCGGGAGTGCTGGGCGTAGGAAGGGTGGAGTAATCCCTGCTGATCCGCTTTGTCGGGGCGGGATTGCCCACATCCATGCCTTTCCCACTGAGCGCTTTCATGCGATCGGCAAGACTTCCCATGGATGCTACGTCAGGACCTGATGGGCTTCGTGTGGGTCCAGGGCGGCTGAAGGGTGGTGGCGAGTCAGTGCCGAGCAAGTATCGCTGTCACAAATTGTGTCGAGTACTCACGATGAGTGTTCGACATCGCGCTGCTTGAGCTGTTCCTTGAGATCTTTGGCTTTGGTCAAGAAGATCTCGTAGGTCTGTTGCAGAATGTGAGATCAGCTTCGTGATCGATGAGCCGGTGCTTGCTCACCTCCTTAAAGTCCTTGACCCGCCCTGCCCAGTGCGCATCTTCTTTCCGCAAGTCGTTATACGCTGGATGCAGTCTTGCGTTGGAGTAACAAGCGCAAGCCCTTGTGTAGGCCAAGAACATCTCCTCCTTCTTCCCCTTTCGTTCAGCTATAACGGCAAGATCCGCTTCATGACGAGCACGCTCAAACCATTCTTTCGGTGAGCGTGACGTTAGACCCGTCTGATCATTTGCCAGCGATTGGATCTGCGTGAAGGGGAGTGTAGAGAGCGGCGGAGAAGGGAGAGCGCGGGACATGGCTGCAGATGCTGTTGATCCTGCTACTGCTGTTATTATCGCTGAAGTAGCTTGAGCGGCGAGCGGCAAAGGACACGAGCGATCAAGCGCTCATCTGTCGGCGATGTATGTATTCCCCGATCAGTCTAGCTGGCTGCTCTCTATACCGGCCCGATGTTTCTAGAGTGTTTCGATCAGTCGGTCGACAGAGTATATAGTTGAAGCAACGGTATGTGATAGAATCAACAGGTATAAATTAGAATCAACAGGTATAAATAGGGTAAACCCGTAATGTAAATCACTAGTTCGTCATCATCCTGTACCCCCGCATACCAACATACTCTCATACACCGGTTAACCTCTTGCACTCTTCCCCGCAAGGTCGACCATTCCTCAACATCCATCCACATATAAGCACTTGGCAACGAGCAACACACTGCTAGGCAGTGACTCACAATAGGTCCTCTGCGCTAAACGCTGAAGTCATATCACAAACTGAAGTGGACACCGCCGCGATGCCGACTTCATACCCACTCCCGACTAAGATGCTGCAAACCCTCTCAGAGCGGTTCACAGCGTATCTCATGCGGTCATACCCTATAAAAGAGCTACCGCTGAATATACGGCCTGTAAGCATCACATATGATACACAACAACATCTGAGACTTGTCAACTGACAATACGCGTAGGGCATGGTGTTCGTCACTGCTGGATGGGTGATTTTGCTAGGTATATTGGGCATGGCCCCGCTGCCTACGTTGCCCATCAATGACAAGGCACTGCATTTCTTCGGCGTGAGCGGTCCTTCTTTCGTCATGTCTTTCTTGGTGTCTTCATAATTAGAGAGGAGGACCGCAGACTGATCAAGCTGTAACACGTAGATGGGCTTCGCGACGTTCTTGGTCTACTTCATCATCGAGGTTCCAGAGTATGTCTCGCCAAATCTCTTAAATCTAGCTGCCCTCCATGCGGATGAGCATAACTGTCACGCATGCTTATTTTGCTTGTCAACTCGCAGAAGTCCCGCTAGGAGAGTGTGGTATATCCGCAGAGCCCCATTACTCCTCACGCTCATCACGAGCTTCTTCTTCGGTGGGATCGTGTCCGAATTCGTGCAGGCGACTCTGCCTGTGAGTCTCTACTACCACTAGCAAGACACACTGCTCAATCTACTAACCTTTGCCTATCTGTTCCTGCGTTCGTTAGTGGAAAGAATTCCAGTTCGGTGACATTGTCGTAAGTGCTATCACAATGAGCATTTCTCGAATCTCAGCTTGCTGACCTATGAGACGACCACAGGCAAATCTGCTGGGAGCGACGCTATTCCTGTATCTCGCGCACTTTGCCCACACTCGGTCCAGACGGCGCCAAGAACTTTCATCATTATATCAACCACTATCCATCCAGGGCTCTTCTACTTATCGCGACGCACAAGGGCGAGAACATGCTTTCTCCCCTAACCAATCTGCCGGAGGTGAGAGGGGCAGACCTACTCCGTATCGACATCATAGAACAGGCAGTAATGTCTGGGACGAAGAGTCTGAAGCGGGGAGAAGCGACGATCATCTCCCTCTCTCACACACTGCTTCTGCGGTCGCGTTCGACCTTGGTGACGACGATGACGAAGACGAGGAACATCAGGGTAAAGCAGATAGAGGAGAGCAGCTTGTCTAGATTGTCAGGCAGGCAATGCGATACGGAACATGTCTTCATATGGTGTCCTGTAATCTGTTGTCACATATACATGTGTACAGACTGGGCAACTAGACGTACAGACGCATAAGTCACAAGCATTGACTACCATAGCATCACCTAACAGGTGTCTCTGGGACCATGTCCCGCCCTCTCCCAGCACCTTTGCCTTGTCTAGGCTCATCATCTTCATCATCGGTCATGACCATAAGGTCGGCAAGGGGATCATCACTCTCATCTCCACTGTCCATCGCAACGTCCTCATAAGAGAACGGTTCAGTACTCTTCATCATCCTCCCACGCCCCACAGGCGTTTCAGCGATAAATGATGGTGGGCCATTAGGGCGAGTCGCCGGCGACTCTTCCTGAATAGGTGTAGGGAACCACTGTGTTTGCGGTTGAGTCGTACTGCGCCCGAAGCCATGTCGCGGTTTTGATGGAGTCGCCAAGATAAGCGTATCAGGCCGTTGAGATTCTGTCATGTACGAGCGGTTCAGCCGTGCCTCTTGCCGCACCGCAACAAGCCCGAAGGCAACGATGGACTCACCCTCCACGGAACCACTTCGCTGGCTCTGACTTTCTTTGCCGCCACTTGTCTTCCTTCCCAGTAACCCAAGTCGGCCATGGCCGAGACTATCTTCCCTTCCGAGACCCTCTACCTTCTTCGACGTCGTCCTACGCATCAATCCCACTTCTCGGCCCTTGAACATATCCTTTCCACTTGGAGCACGCATGAATGCTTTCTTCGATATGTACCCTCCACTGCCGGCACTACCACTTGTATTTGTTCCGGGAAGAGGATGGGGATCAGGTCGAGTCGGCGCAGATGGATCTATGGAACGAGAACGCGAGCGACGGAATTGAGCTTGAGGTTGACCCAGAGTTTGAGATTGAGAGAATGAGTTTGAACGAGATTGCGTATCGGAAGTCCGCGAAACGCTTCGACGCATGGCCACGATTTCTCTTGGTGGGCTTGCTCTCGATCCCGCATCAGACGATGCGCGAGAAGGATCACGGGAAGACGAGTGGCGCACAAAACTGTCTGCTGACCGATCGCGCTCATTTCCCACTACTCGAGGAGGTGCTAGTAGACCCAGAGCAATGGCGTCAGGCGATGGACGCGCCCTAGTCAGTTTGGGTTTGCGGGGCTTCTTGGTCGTCGTTGGCGGCGCCGGGAGGAATTTGGCAGGTATCGGGTGACCAAAGATCTTTAGATGCAGAGTGGTGCACAGGTCTGGCTGTTTCGGCAGGAGACTATGGCTAAATGTCAGACCAGTTCTTCTTGTTCGGGAAGGTGACCGACTCACATGGGCACGACGACATCTTTCCAGAACTTGCCAAGCATGGTCGCAACAGGATTTTCCTCTTCTTTGCCTTTCCCTTTCTTATCTTCGTCATCTGTATCTCCGAGACCAAGCTCAGCAACAGCTTGCCACACACTCAACCGGTCCATGAAGATGTCCAAGGCATTCACCGGATCTTCAGCTGGTGACAGCACAAGTGGAGCGTCGTCCCGATCATGGCGTCTGTGATGCCTTTTGCGTTTCTTGCTTTGCACTTGCGGTTCTGGGGAAGGCGCATGGCTGATGTACAGAAACAAAAGGATGATCTGCATTAAAGTCCTAAGTTGGCTGATTAGCTTACATTGTGTAACCAGGCGTGACAGCTTACTCTCTTTTCTCCAGTTCATCGGATATTTTCTTCGGTACTGGTATGCCCCCTTCATCCACAGCGCGCCGACTGCCGAGCCGCATCTCCATGGCAAATCGAAGGACCTCCAGCTCTTTGTCGCTCAGACTGGCGGCAGGTATTTGTTCTGTTGCAGCGGTTGAAGTGAGTAGAAGTGGAACTATGATCTTCCTATGTCGCGCCGCTATTTGAGAGAGCGAAAGCAAGAGCGGCTTGATCAACGTTGCCAATTTCGTATGCTCGCAAATAGCGGTTGAGGAGCTGCTCCTGAGAAGATCCTCGGAAAATGCTGACAGAGGCGAGAAGACTTCAGAAAGATATAGCGTCTCGTGATATCGCCTCTTCACGAAATCGTCCACCGATTCATATAGACGACTGCTGGGACCACTGGGAGAGTTGTGTCAGCTCATAAGCCTTCGAAGCGATTCACTCTGCTCACGCAACCGGAAATGGCCATGCTGTCCCAGTGAATGGCTTGGAAGGTAGAGCGACCGGACAAGACAAGTCGAGGCTCCAGGGGAGAGAAGTTGGGTAATATCTTGACTCAGCGCTAGATGTCTGTCCTACCACCGCTGCCATTATGACCCATCACGATGGTGACACAAGGTATCGAGTCGAGTGACGAGTCGATAGGCCAAAATCAACTTCAAATTCGAGAACATGACGCACTCGAATTGAAAGAACGCGTCTGGATTTAGGCACAAGCCATGGGAGCAACCATTTAATTAGGCTTGTGAAAATCCAGTTGTGTCATGAATGACATCTGTACCGAATTCGGTTGGTCGAGCTACAGTCCACATTTTCCGTGCGCCTATTTCTACTAAATATGAATGGTTGTTCGCTCAAAATTATTGGTTTTTTCTCCATTGTCCCCGTTTGTCAACCTCGCTTTTCCCAGCCTCGACATCACTGTTACCGCCGCCTACCAGCTTTTTCTACACACTTTATCACCTCAGCACAGGCTCTAGGTAGAGACCTTCGACATTGCGGAGCATATATCGAATTTTTGAACTAAAAAGCGCCTCCAATCAGCTGAAAAGGAGCGGATCAATATGTCGGACAAGCTCACTCGTGTTGCTATCGTCTCGGACGACAAGGTGAGTCGTGACGGCGTTACTATCTGATAATCTGCCATATCATTTCTGCTCCTTTTGGCTTGTGCTAATCCGTTCACGTACCACCTTTCAGTGTAAGCCCAAGAAGTGGTGAGTAGCGCTTGCCAGTGACATATTTTGGGCTCGCCACTGACATCATTTCTAGTCGGCAAGAATGCAAGCGGTCATGTCCCGTAGTCAAGATGGGAAAGCTGTGTATCGAGGTTACTCCTACGGACAAGAAGGCTTTCCTCTCTGAAGAGTTGTGTATTGGTTGTGGTATCTGTGTGAAGAAGTGAGCAATTCACCGAGATGACATTGTCAGTAGGATATAACTAACCCCGCTGCTGCTAGGTGCCCATTCGAAGCTATCACCATTCTCAATTTGCCCACCAATCTTTCATCACATGTCACCCACCGATACAACGCCAACGCATTCAAGCTTCATCGATTGCCAACACCACGACCTGGTCAAGTCCTTGGTCTTGTCGGCACCAACGGTATCGGCAAGTCCACTGCCCTCAAGATCTTATCGGGCAAGCTGAAACCTAACCTTGGTCGATATGACGACCCACCTGAATGGGCTGAGATCCTGAAACACTTCCGTGGTTCCGAATTACAAAACTTCTTCACCAAAGTGCTTGAGGACGACATCAAGGCTGTCACCAAGCCTCAATACGTTGATCAGATCCCACGGAGTATAAAAATTCCCAAAATGACAGTGGGGAAGATGTTTGACCGACAGACCGAGTTGCCCAACAGAGATCAGCTGGAGACGGATCTGGAGTTGAAGGGTCTGCAGACGCGTGAGGTCGGACATTTATCAGGAGGAGAATTGCAGCGTTTCGCTATCGCTATCGCAGCAGTCAGAAAAGCCGACATCTACATGTTCGACGAGCCATCATCTTATCTCGATATCAGACAACGTCTCGCCGCCGCTAGGGTCATTCGAGGACTGGTCACAGCGACAAATTACGTCGTTGTCGTTGAGCACGATTTGGCTACTCTCGACTACCTTTCCGATTTCATCTGTGTCTTGTACGGTGTTCCCGGTACATATGGTGTCGTCACCATGCCTTACTCCGTCCGAGAAGGCATAAACATCTTCCTCGACGGTATGATCCCCACCGAAAACCTGCGATTCCGAGACGAGTCTCTCACATTCAAAATCTCCGAGACTGTTGACGAGCAATTGGCACCCAAGACTCAGCGATACAAGTACCCCAGCATGACCAAAACTCTCGGCGGTTTCAAGCTGCACGTCGAGTCCGGAGAGTACTCAGATTCGGAGATCATTGTTCTGCTTGGTGAAAACGGTATGGGCAAGACCACCCTTGTAAAATTGCTTGGAGGCAAGGAGGACCCAGACGAGGTGAAGGACAGGATCGAGATGAGAGTTTCCATGAAGCCTCAAACAAGTGAGTTACCTCTATCACACATTAGATTCAGTGGGAATGAGCTGACTTTGTCTTCAGTCTCTCCCAAATTCCCTGGCTCCGTGCGATCGCTGTTGTTGAAGAGGATCAAGGCCATGTTCATGCGTAAGCAGCGTCTTGAGAATAGATCAGATTGATGCTCATCCCCGCTGGCTCAATAGACCCTCAATTCAACAGCGACGTCCTCAAGCCTATGAACCTTGAGCCCATCATGGACCAAGATGTGCAGACGTGAGTCGTCATTAATATCTGTTGCGTGTATCAGAGTTCTGATACGCCTCAACCATGTTCAGATTGTCCGGAGGAGAGCTGCAACGAGTGGCCATTGTCCTCGTGCTTGGTGTTCCAGCCGATGTCTTGCTTATCGACGAGCCTTCGGCGTATTTGGACTCTGAGCAACGTATCCTTGCGAGCAAGGTCATCAAGAAGTTTGTCATGGGCTCCAAGAGAACGGCATTCGTTGTCGAGCACGATTTCGTGAGCAACACTTTCTTACCCATATATTGAAACGGAACTGATTATTATCGTACAGATCATGGCAACATATCTTGCCGACCGAGTCATCGTGTTCGACGGAACGCCCGCTGTCGAGTCATATGCTCGAAGGTGCGTTGCTGTATGATGTGATCATGTCGGCGTGCTGACTGATTTGATTCTCTGTAGACCCGAGGGCTTGTTGACTGGTATGAACAAGTTCTTGAAATCGCTCGACATCACTTTCCGAAGAGATCCCACCAACTTGTTAGTAGCACTCTCGTACCATCGGCTCCTGTTTGCTGATGACATCTCCTACATAGCCGACCACGTATTAACAAGATGGATTCGCTCAAGGACAAGGAGCAGAAATGTGAGTGTAGCTCTCGCTGTCTGTTTCAAGAAGATGAAGCTGACATATGTGTGAAATCAGCCGAGGGCTCATACTTCTTTGTCGACGCCGACTAGACGTCAGGTATCGTTTGCGTTTTTTGTCGCACATTGCGAGGAGGCTATGCACGCCGTCATACTTTGTTATACATCCCAGTACCCTTGTTAATCATTAGCACCAATGCATCGAGGATGACCACCACCTTTGTAGAATCATGACTGTGAGAAGTCAAAGGTGCCCCGCAGAGCTAGCTTTAGGCGTTGTTATTGCACAGCTCAGCACAATTCGCAGTAGTATTTCCACAACTCTCTTGGTTGTTCACTCGGAGCATTGGAATTCCACACTCTCCGCACCTGCTTCTGTCCCCGCGTAGCATCACTGAGCTGGAGATTGGTACTGGTCTGCAAAGAGTAGCAGCGTTTTGAGAGGTAGTTGTGGGCTGAGAGAATAGTCAGGCGTCCTCGCATATTTTTCTACATAATCTCTCTTTTACGAAATATCGCCAAGTCGAAACATCTTTCTGCAATACGCATGACGCTCACTGGAGCGATCAAGTATCCCCAACATGGCTCCAGCACCACCGCATCACCAGCCGCCGGCTTCGACATCGCTGCCCACTTCCCATCCGCTGATAGCGGAGCTCACGTCACTTCGACAGCAATTAGGGCAGTATCAGCGTGCCGCTCATACGGCTGGAATACAGTTGCAGGGCGCTCGACTAGAGGTCGCGCTGGCTAAAGAGGAGTCGCAAGCTCTCAGAGCTGAGAGTGAGGGGCTGAGAAAGGAGGTGGAAGTGTTGAGGTAGGTGTGCTCACCTTCATCTCGACTTGAGGGAGCTCCCCAGTGTCTATATAGAGATGTCTTCTCGACAGTTGGACAATACGCTTACATAAATCCCCTCGTCCTGCTTGTGATAGACATAATCCAGCTCCACCACATATCCCGCCGACCTCGACGGCTCTCACAGAATTATCTCTAGCGCACCGACGCCTTTCGGCCAAATTGGACTTGACGGAATCATCTCTGACTTCCGCTCAGCTCGAATTGGCAGCTACGAAACATGAGCTAGAGCGGGTGGTCAAGGACAGAGAGGCTGATAGGGCCGTTATCAACGAGTTGCGACGGGTGGAAGAGGACAGGGAAGAGGAGATTGAGTGGGAGCGCGGGGAGAGGAAGAAAGTCGAAGAGCAGAAGAAGCTCTGGTGCGTCTTTACTTCCAATTTGCAGTATTGCCATCGCAGTGCACTCGCTGTAGAAAGGCCTGGCATGAGCTCGCGTCCGAAAAACCTATTGCTGACACTACCACAGCGACTTGGCATTACGGGAATACTCGACTCTCGTCCATTCGCTCGATCCAACCGCCGTGCCTCCCCAAACACCGTCAAAATCAATATCCGCACTCTTTCGCCCAACCCCTTCGCGCACCAACTCGACGAAGAGCGATAACGATGGTGCCATCACCGCCTCCGGACTCAACTTTGATTCGAATACTGACCTCTCGGCGACATCTTCTGCAGAATTGACCCCCTCAGAGTCCATCTCAAACCTACTCGTAGGACAGCGTGGAGTTCATCGTCTTTTCGAGGACTTCACTTCGACCCTTTCAACCAAAGAGAAAGCTCTGCATGCCCTTGAGACTCGAGTGGAGGACCTAAGGAACTCACTCGAATCTGTGCGAGAGCAGTTGCAGACCGAAACAAATCTGCGAGTCGAAGCCCAAAGTGAGCGCGAAAAGGTCCTTAGAGACGATGCGAGCGCAGCCCGAGTTGTCGAACGATACATGACGTTCACGCAAAAGACCCACGCCACGATACACATGCATCTCGACAATCTGCGGAAACGTTCTCAGGCGACTCAAGCGACTTTGCGATCCGAAGTAGCAAGCTTGAGGAAAGGTCTGTTGATGGAGAGGGAACGAGGAGAGAAATTGCGTTCCGCACTAGATGAGATGAGCGAAGGGCTCAACCGTGAAGCGGCTGGCAGGAGGCGCGAAGTGGCTCTGCGCCTCAAAATGATCGCCAGCGATGAGAAACGAGGGCGGAAGATCGAGACTTGGCTGGACCACGTGCGACGAGCAAGAGATGGGGCAGACGGCGCAGTGTTGGAAGCAGATGTGCTGGAAAGCTTGGTTGATGAGGGTCTCGAAGCTGTGTCGGACGAGATGGACCGATCAGGCGACGTCAGCAGGGACAAGCAGCGCAGCTGGCGAGGACTGGGTCTGCTAAAGAAGAAGGACAGGCAAAAGCAGCCCCTTCCGTCAGCAGCAGGAAACAGCGATCACAAAGCGGAAGAAGAATCACTAGCAAGGATACTTCTAGCCGAAGAACTCGTTACGACTCTCGTGCAGGATCTGCAAGTGGAGACTGAGCGGCGGACAGAGCTTGAACGACAGAGAGTGGAGTGGCTTGCGAAAGAGGCAGCTGAGGGCGTTCAAGTGCGATTGGAACAGGAGGAAGGCGATGGGCACGTCTTCTTTGATCTTGGCGATGATGAGCAAGAACAAGACGCAACCAGGGAGATAATGGACCAGGCGGCAAACGGCACAGATACGCAAAGAGCGGCTGACCACCTAGTTGATGAGGGCGCGATCGCGCAAGATAAACAGTTCACTATCGGTGATGGCGATGACGACGACGAGGATCTTGACGAGCCTGCCCATGAGTCTCCGCCGCAAATGGAATCTTCTCCTGCACTGAAACAGCTCGATGACCTGTTCGACCCGCTTACAAACCGCTATTCTCCACTGCAAAAGTCGCTGCATGACCTGTCGCTGTCGCTCTCGTCGCTCCGTACTTCACTGCCTACATTGGAGGCTGCATCGCACGGGACACCTCAATCGCCCACGCGACCATTGACAACGAAGAGGCCTAACTTCCTGGCCATTTCTCGCAATCAGGCCGTCACGCCTTCCGCCGATCCGACGTTACATGCCTTACTCGACGGGCTGCACGAAGTGATTGAAGATGCTCGAGTAGATGTGGAAATCGCTCTTGCAGATCATGAGCGGGTCTATCGCGGTTTCGAGGCTTTACTGAATGTGGGTGGTGGGGTCGGCGGGAAGAAAGACGCTGTGATGCGAGATGCTGAGGAGTACGCGGACGAGAAGAGTGATGAGAAGGATGAAGCATGGAAGAGATTGAGCAGGAGAGTAGGCGCGGTAGAGTCTGATCTTACAGAGCTGAAACGAGTCATATACGAGCTGGAAGGTATGGGTCCAGACCATGGCGATATGCTTGCGAGCGAAGGACAAGGCGACGATCAACCAGGGACATCGAAGAGCAGTGCTCCGAAATCGAGATGGGACAAATTGGACCTCAAAACAATATCCGTCTCTCAAGCGCTCAACGTCACTCGCCAGTCTCCGTTAGCCTCGCCTATGGGCTCGCCGCTCTTGGAACAGCTCGGTAACGGCAACGGATTCAATTTCCATGGTATCCATGGTCGCACAGACAGTCCTACCTCGCCCGACCCTCGACGGAGAACGTCGAGCATGCTCTCGAGCGTAGGTAGTGTCGGTCGATCATTCTCCGCTAGCGTTATTGGTGCTCCGAGAAGAGTCGGCGGGCTCGCTTTGGGCGTTTATAAGCCGGGCATGAAAGGGAAGAAGGATTTGCATAATCATGTGAGCGAGCATGATCAGGATGAACTGGATAGCTTCTTGCAGCCTAGACAGGAGGACGAGGTGGAGTAGTTATTTGGATCATGGTATCTAGACAAAGTATGCATATGCCATGCCGCTTGCTTCAAGCTTTCCTAAGAAATCCATATCTTAAGAAAGCAATATACCGGCCTACTAGATCTTCCAGATCAAGCTAGCGCCTTCGTCACCAGCACTGATGACAGCCTGTCCTCCTTCGACAGAAGCAACGGCAACCCCATTAACAACGCCGACGTGACCCTGATGTGTCGCGAGCAAAGCCCCAGTACGAATATCCCATGTCTTCAGTGTCGAATCGGCTGAAGCTGTTGTCACTTGATGTAAGAACGGTGCGGGGTGCGCAGCGATAGAGGTGATGGGTTCCTGTGAAGCGTCACATGGTTACCTGTCAGCTATTACTCTCACCGAACAACGAGTAGACAGCTCACATCATGTTGAAGTTCTGCGCGGACTCGACCAGTTGCCACATCCCAAACAAAGCCTTTTCCATCTGTCGCACCGCTG
Source organism: Cryptococcus sp. GC_Crypt_6 (assembly GCA_026538315.1). NCBI lineage: Eukaryota > Fungi > Basidiomycota > Tremellomycetes > Tremellales > Cryptococcaceae > Cryptococcus > Cryptococcus sp. GC_Crypt_6. The sequence continues at coordinate 39,481 of JALPBY010000124.1, forward strand.
ACACAGACCACACCTTTACCACCGCCCGCAGCACCACCCAAGAGATCAACAAAGACAAGTGCCTCTATACTCTCTCCTTCTCCGTGACCCTTAAGTGTAGCCAGTACATCGCCACGAGCGAGGTTGATAAGTTTGACTAGACCGTTGCTGCTTCCCGCTGCGACAATTTGGCCATTGGGAGATACGGCCAATGCCGTTATTCCGTGCACCGAAGGATCAAGTTGTGGTGAGTTGGCGGGCATGAATATACTCGATTTCCATATTGGCGAGGAACTCCTAGGATCCCATAGGATCATAGAAGAGTCGAGAGAGCATGTGAGTAATTGCTTGCCTGTCGGCGGGGGGAAGATACCGGCGGTGCAAGGCAGTGTGTGAGATGATAGCACGGCGAATGTGTTGCCCGATGGCACTAAGTCCGGAAGACATCAGCATTCGATCTACACTGTCCGACTAGCTCGCACTCACGATTCCACATCCACACGGTGGCATCTTCGCACCCAGCAGCAAGCACATTACCTTTCGGATGCCATGTGAGCCACTGCATAACACGCTGTCAGCTAAAGATGTCGTTTCGACGACTGAACAAGCAGACTGACGATGATCTCACTGCCAGTCTCGAGACTGGTCAAAAACTCCCAACCCTTCCATTGCTCCACTGTCGCTGGTTGTCCGGCGGCTCCCTCATCAGAGCTTCCTCTAGACTTGACGTGCCTCCAGACCCTGACTTTACCGTCCATACCGCCAGTAGCGACAAGCTCGCCATCAAAGCTCCATCCTGTCGCGACGACCGAGTCGCTGTGTCCAGTCAATTTTGTTGGTGGGAAATTGTCGGTGTTGAAGGTCGAAGTGCCTGACGAGCTTGGATCCGGTGGGATAGGGCAGTACAAGAAACCAGTATCGTCCTCGCCACCGGACAGGGCTAATGGTGGGTTTGGGAACGATGGGTGTAGGCTGACGGTGAAGATTGATTGCTCTTGTGCGTGCAAAGCTGTAACAGGTTCATTTGAATCAGCTTCCATCCTGCAGACTGGTCAGCCTGGAGATCCAAAGCTCACAGCTCGCTCCCCAGCTGTTATCTTCTCGCTGTTCACCCAAGCTCTGCCTGTACTCCTCCTCCTCTTCGGCAGTTGTGGGCGCACCAATGACAATCTCGCCATCGTACTCCCTACCATCCTCGTCTTCATCATCCATAGGTTCGTCCCCGTCATCTTCGACAACTTCAACTATATCTTCATCGTTGATATGACCATCCTCCTCTTCGTGCTCATGCTCGTGCTCGTGCTCTTGGGATTGGGACATGCTGGAACCCTCTGCTGATATAGACTCAATGAGAAGGTATATATATGAGTGAGACAATGACAATGGTCCAACTGTGAAAAACAAATCCCAACTTTTTTGTAACCGCCAAAAGTGGAGTTGCTAAGTAAGCAATGAGTGATCACGTGACTATTTAATGTTTAACGGTTTGCCACCCGCCACTCGGTATAAGAAGTGACACTGTAGGGCGATAGTCCCAATTGCTGCTCGGCTCTCCCCTGCACTACGGTGCCTCGAGAG